>JAULBY010080424.1:0-30775 GCA_032358315.1 Ophiocytium majus
CCACAGGTCATAGCACTGCGGTCTGCTCAGCACCCCTGGTGCTGTACACAGCCACATCCTTCTAGCATCATTACCGGACTACGCACAACGCCAATACCATAACAGCATCGCCAAAAACTGATGGCAGCAGCAGCAGCAGCACGGCACCACCATGGTGGCAGTGTCCCACAAGTCAAGTAGGCTGCAGGGCACATGCGGTCGTGTGCGACGCCGCACATAGCAGTTTTCTTTGCCATGCTGTGCAGCATGCTGCGGTGCTTCGTTACACACAGGCGCAGTGAGGCAGCGCCACTGTGCACAATGCACACACAACATTCAACATACAGCTGCCGACCCACTGGCTCACGCGCAACAATGACGTGCCATGTCGGAAGTTGCACCCACGTGGTTGTGCATGCGCATTACACATGCCACTGCATGCCCCTGGCTCTTCCCAAGGTCCGCTGCTCTGGCGGGACATGTATCGCTGTCACCTTGCTGCGATCGCACAACACCCATCCACATGGATGTTCCGAACCACCCTATATGGTGGTACCACAGATATTTACACGGGTACGCCACCGCACTGCACCTCTGTGTTCTGCAAACCGCACTGTTGCGGGACTACAGGAGGGACTACAGGAGTGATGCCTGCCGCGTGGCGCGGCGCTTGTGCATGGACACTCATCAATGAAGCCATGCAATCCCGCACCCACATGCCGCGCACATGCGGCCCCCACCTCTTGACCCCATAGCGTGCACACATGGCTGTGCCGACTCTGTGTGCGCTCCTCCACCATGCAACTCGTATCTCGCAGCTGCGCTCTTAGCCACATGGCAAGCATGCGCACATGATCCGTGCCTGTTGACACCAGAACCTGCACCTGTGGCTGTGTCAACGGTGTCATCGCTCCCCCACCACACACCTCGTATTTCGTAGCTGCTGATGACTGCATGCCAAGCATACTGCGCACATGCACCGTGCCGCACCTCACGGTGCCACTGCCACTGCAGCACCCTGCTGCGTCTGACTCCCCCCCGTCCCGTCTGCCTGGTGGCCTGCGCCAGCGGTGTCCTTGTTCTGCTGAGCACTGACACCCTCGCTCCCGTGCTGCTGAGCACCATTGGCACTGTGGCGCTTGAAGATGAGCGGCAGGCCGTCTGTGAACTTCAAGAATATGGGTGTGTAGACCGCGGCGGGGTGCTCGGCGGCGTGCGTCCACGTGTAGCGCGTCGCAAGCGCGCGCAGCAGGATGCATGCCTCCAGCTTGGCGAGCCTGTCGCCGATGCACATGTGCTGCCAACAATAAGTCACACACAGCACATTGGGGCGAAGCGATGTGTACTGTGAGTGTCAGCGCACTCCAACTGGTTGTAGCATACTACTACAAGTAGTGTTAAGTATACTAGAGGGTATACATGTCACATGTGCTTCCTCAGCGTGCTAACGCACTATACTGTAGCTTCCTTTGCTGCGACACGCCGGCACTCAGTCGATCATTTGGCGCGCCATGGCGGTTGTCAACACGGCGCTGTGCGCCCAATTGTGAGCCTGTTGCGCGCCCATATCTCAAACTGTGCGCCATGCAGACGCACCACCGTGTACGCATGCCAAGGTTTGAAGACACATGAGGCACATGGCGCTCACCAATTCCACAGCGCTGCACAACTGACATGCGTCGCGAGCACTGCCAACTTGCCTTGCCGCCGCCGAAAGGCGTGAACCCGTATGGCTTTGCCAGTACGCACGTGGGGTCGCTGTGCCTCTCGGGCATGATGGACTCTGGATCCTTGCAGTTGTTGCGCTGCGAACGGCGTGGCACATGCATTCAAGGTGCGAAGGCCATCCACCGTCAGCAAGGCAGGGTGTGGGTGCGGTTGCGAACACCGTCAGATACAGTGTGCGGTCCGCCGGGCTCTGTGCACAGGGGTGCATGTGCACGAGGTATCAAATTGTGTGTGGTGGCAACGGGTACAACACCGCGCACAGTTTTGCACGGGCCCACCCTCTGCCACCTCGCACATCTTGCAAGCAGCCTAGTGCTAGCTGCAGACTTCTGCCGTTGGTTGGCAGCAAGTAGCGCGGAGACAGGTGTGCGCGTGTGAAAATACACATTCCTTGTGCCACATGAAAGACAAGCATGCGCGAACGAGGTGTTTATGTATGCGCAAACGAGGTGTTTATGTATGCGTAGGGTTGCCGGAATCGTAATTTCTTTCAAAAGTACTCCGTAATTCGAAGCGTAATTTCGCCGTAACCTTATACAATACTTGCAAAATCTTCCATAATGTTTTGTGCTCAGGCACGGTACGGCATAGCAAATGCCAGGGCTTTGTAGGCTGCTGTAGGCATCAGGAGCGGGTATGATGGAATTAACGTTGACCGTACTGTCCCGAAATTACGATTCCGGCAACCCTATGTATGCGCAAATGAGGTGTTTATGTGTCTGAAAGCAGCCAGCGGCCAGGCGCACCACCAGGCGCACCACCAGACCTGCAATAAATCGACCGTTGGGTACTCTGTAAATGTCCTCCAGAGCGTGGGGAAACAGGCGCTCCCTCCACCTGCAGCGGACACCACCCAGCACACTCAGCACCGTAACGCCCAGCGCGCCCGCGCCATGCATACAGACTGCGTGACCCACATAGCAATGCACACCACAGGGTGCCATTTACGCGCCCCACCTGGACTGCCGCAATCTGGTAGATGTACGTGTACCCGCGCGGGCACGCATAGCCGTCCACGCGGAAGGGCGCCGTGATGGTGCGGAAGAAGCGGACGGCGGGCGAGCGGACGCGCAGCGCCTCCTTGACAAAGTTGAGCGTGTACTCCATGCGCCTGCAGTGCGTGAGCGGTGCCAGTGAGACGGATCCATGCACAGGCTAAGCGCGCGCGCGCGGCTGTGCGCAGAACCGGACGTGTGCTCACAAGGAGTGCGGAACCGGCATGCGGGCAGAGTGTGCGGTCACGTGGGTGTTTGTGGTTCTGTCCAGTGCAGTGTGATGACAGTGTGTGCGCCGCAATGGCGCCTGCGTCTGCTGGTGTCGTGTGAAGGGTGCCGGTGTTACAGGGCTGCTGCAAGGCAAAGAACATACCTAAAGCATATTGAAAGTACACATCATCAACTTCTACTTCAGAATTACCGGTAGTACGTAGAAGTGTATCCAAAACCTTCAAGGTTGCCTAGGCACCCACCGGGCTCTCCACACCCCAAGCGCTTAGGTGACGGTTGATATAAGTCCACTTGCAGTGCCCAGTGCTGAGCACTGCCACATTGTCAGCTAGCATCAGGACGCAGCATGTTTGGTCATGCTTTTTGCAGTCATGCGCATGCCATTTGGGACTTTTTGCGGCACGAGCGGACTTGAATCAAAGCACGGTTGTGGTTGTAAGCTGGCGCAGACTAGTACTGCCAGGCCAACATCGGTGGGGGGGGCATTGGCCACCACCATGATGACAGCCGAAACGCCGTTGGCACTTGAAAATGCACACCATGCCGCATGGGAATACGCCACTCACTCGCAAGCCCCCCACGTCAGCGGGCTGGCAAAGCGCTCCTGCTCCTCCCTGATCTTGGCCTGCACCTGCGCGAGGCGTGCAATGATGGGATGGATGTGCTGAGGCACCAGACTGTGTGCCACACTGGCTGATGAATGCGCGCGCACATGGTTTGGGTGGCACAAGAGGTACTCACAGCGTACATGCGGCGAAAGGATGCACACACTAGCAAAGGCGGGAGCAAGCTGGGCATTTGCGTACCACGCGAACAGATCGTCATCGCTACACCCGAAGTTTTCTGTGATGTGTGGCGCATGCATCAAGCTGAGCGCACCATAACAGCGGGCCATGATATGTGCATGTGTTCGTTTGTTATGGATAAGATGGCCAAAGCAGGCACGCTTGAGGTGTGTTCCCGCAAAGCTTACCTCTGGGTAGTGCGGCAGCAGGTCAAGCGCCACGCAGATGGTTGATGCTGTGGTTTCGTAGCCCGCCAGCATTATGGTGACCACCTACAGCCGGCAGTCACAGATGCAAACGTTGCAGCGTCAGTCAGCAACGGCCCGCCCTGCACGACATGTTTGCGCCAGCGCTGGCGATGACTGTAAGTACAGAAGGGTACAAAAACTTCATGTATGCCTTTGCATAGACGGCGTCGCTTTTTGCCCGTGGTCCAGAACACGATGTGGCACCAAAACAGTACTTTGATCAAACCCCACTCAGACCGCGGAAAGCCCTTTGCACACGGTGCGCGTGTGAGCAGAAAAAGGATGACCACACATGCTGTTGCTGGCGCACAAAGTTTAACTGGCAATGCTCAGCACTGCGTACTCTAAAGGAGGCAGTACATATGTTCATACATGTGTACATTCATGTGCTGCAAAGTACTTCTGAAATACTATAAACTACCGTACACGCCCAAGATATGTGCGCACGTGGCAGCTCACCTGGTCCTCAATCTCCTTGTCGGTGAGCTGCTGCCCGGCCACCATCTCAGACAGAGAGTCGGTGCGGTCGGAGCAGCCGCCAGCTCGCCGCTCCGCTATCATGCGCTGTGACGAGCGGCGCGGGCACACAGGGTGGCAGTGTGCGCGTAAGCCACTGCAAATCATGCACAGACTGGCATGCGCTTGCATTGCCTAGTGAGGCACGCTGCGCAGCGGAGCAAAAGGACGGATCACACCACCCACAGTGGTGCTCTCGGCTGTACTTGCCAACTTAGAGGCAGCTAGCAGCCACTGCTGTGTTGCACCTTCTTTGTGCCGCTCATGCGCTCACGCATGCTTTTTACAACATACCAATTGATGTTTCCAGGCGCATTAGTGCACATAAGTACACCACTACTTAGCTGTGTACCTGAACTGATGTGAGTGCACACCTGTGTGTTTTTGCAGCAGTGCTGCGCGCTCATCGCTAGCACCGTGCTCACACAAGCGGCCTCGCTTGCTTGGCCAAGCCACAATATGGCCGCAATGCCCCGTTGCGCATTGCGCAGCAGCACACCTGCCTCCCTGCACAACAACGTGCTCTCGATGCATGCGCGTGCACGCAGGTTCAGAGCTCCTTACCTGCACAATGGGCGCGAGCCTGCGGCGCGAGCACAGCCCTCTGTAGAACAGAGTGCCAGGCAGCGGCACGGGAGCGGCGAGCGTGGCAGTCCATATGTCCACCAGCAGGCTGGCCACCTCCGAAACCTGTGCGCGCAGCACGTGCGCACAGCAGGCGCGGTGGCGGTGAGCCATGCTGCGGTGATGCCGCGCCTGCCCTGCGCACCACTGGCACCTGACCGCCACATCTGTGTTGCGGTGCCAAGTGCGACATGGTGCGCGCGACCTCGCGGGAGGCACTGTGCCAGCTGCAAATTGTATGAGAAGGCATGCTATTCTGTAGCTCGATCAGAAAGTGTGAGCATGGAAAAAATCCAGACCATATGCTACCAATACAAAGAAACATGCCCACTAGATGCCAACATGTCCCAGTCTGGGTCATTTTTTTTCCTGCATGTACAACAGGTGTGCAGCAAGGGTAAAGGCTGCCACGGGACTCTTGTGTACTGCATACCCACTGTCTGGTGTTACCAAGCCAGGAGCTGAGCCTCAACATGCCCTTACCATTGCCGACACCGATATGACATCCTAACAGGGGTGGTCCTGCCCCAGCACAGCTTGCTATCGTCAACACGCCATTGCTACCAGAACTGCCCTACCCTACCGTACCCGAACGTTCAGCTCTGCTACTAAAGGACACCGAAATACTTGAAGTACTGCTAGCGTCCTGAGCAGCAGTGACAACGGCACAGATGCCACCACCACCTCCACTGGTACTTGCGGGGAATTGTGAGGCGTGCCTTTGCAGGGGTGGCGTCGCCCAGCCCCAGCACCAGCCGCACGGGCAGCTCCATCATGAGCCTGCGCAGCGGGTCATACATCTGCAGGCAGCAGAGCAGGGGGCATCATGCATTTGTGTAAGTCATGCGTGCACTAATAGGGGCGCGGTGATCAAGGAAGGTAGGCCTATGGGATGCCTGCGCACACGTGAATGCTTGCGCCTTGACTCATACCATTAGGTGCCGTATATCATTTATAACTCAGGTGGCTCGTATGAAATAGGACCGGTGCAAGTAAGAGTGCATAACAAATGTGTGTTCGTCATGCATGTAGGGGCGGCAGCGGCTGTAAAGGAAGGCAGGCCTATGGCACGCCTGTGCACATGTGGACGCTTGCGCCTTTGCTCGTGCCATAGATGACTCATGCGGTGATTCGTATGACATCGGACCCGTGTGCGTGTCTATTGACGTTGAAGGCGCAAGTGAGGGGACACACGTGTTCGCAGAAGGGAGTGCACGCTTGTGACCTGCAAGCCTACAAGCGCGGAGCGCTCCACATGAACAACATTCCATGGCACTGAGTGTAGCGTGCCGACACCACTGTGACGGCGCAACAAATTCTGACACGCAGCGTAAAGCGCGGGGGGTGGAGCAAGCAGCAGCGACACAGCAGCCGAGCGCACTAGAAACTTTTGGCGCGCTCTTTCATGCGTTTAACTGTTGCAGCTGCGGTGAAAGCGGTCATTGTGTGACGTGCCTTGGTGGGCTGCCCCAGGCGCGCCTCCACGACCGTGCGCACCCACTCGTCGCAAGCCGCCTCAATGCCGGACACATATGTGGCGAGGATACGCGCCTGTCAAGTGGGGGCCCACAGTGCGCACGAGCATTTGTAAGGTGGTGAGAACGAGCTCACTGGCAACTGTTTTGTGCCACAAAGGAGGCTGTCCAGCGCCTGCGCATGCCATGGCCGCCAGCATAGGCGCATGTCTGTGTCTATCCTGTGCATGTGGCGGCGGCGGCAATTTCGCCCTATGTGCCACAGTGTGGGTAGAGAGACACATGAGTCCAGCCTGCGCGTCTATCCTGTGCACATGGCGGCGGCGGCGATTGCCCTATGTGCCACAGTGTGGGTAGAGAGACACATGAGTCCAGGCTGCGCGTCTATCCTGTGCACATGGCGGCGGCAGCGATTCGCCCTATGTACCACAGTGTGGGTAGCGAGACACATGAGTCCAGCCTGCGCGACTGTTGCTCCAGTCAGAAACCTCGCACGTTGATGGAGTGCAGGCACGTGCGCCGCTGTGGCTAGTCAAGCGTGCAGACTGCACACGTCCCAGCTAGAGTACTGGCTACTAAAGGCGTTGTGTGCGGCTGCCAACCGCCCACAGGCTGGGTCACTGACTGCTGGCAGGCTCAGCAGTAGCTGATGCTCAGCAGCAGCCCATGGCGTTAGCCTGCTTGCATACCGCCGCCGCCTAATGGTGGCACGCTGCCACCTGAGCCTACAATTTTGTGCCAACACTGACATCCGTAGACCTCAGGGGCACTGACCGGCGTGTGTAGTGTGGGGGCTGTCTGGTGTTTGACCAGGTGGACAAATCACACGGGCTTCGGCCTGGCATTTTGCCCCAGCCACGGCAAGTTCACGGCTTGTAACTAGCAGCTTTTTAGGTTTCTCTCACTACAGGATGGCCCGCTTCTTCAGCCGTGCAGGCGCGGTCACTCACACTTATGGTTGGGTGCAGGAGCTTCTTGATGCGCGAGTGCTCAGCGCCGGAGAGGTTGAGCAGGGCCTTGCGCCCCCAGATGCTGAAGCCGGGCAGCTGCTGTGGACCCAGCACCTGGTTGGCAGCAGCGTGCAATGACGTCGCAGCAGCAGCCAAGGGTGGACGTGTACAGCCATGCCAGTTAGCCAATGCAAGGGACAATTATAACTGAAGCAGTGGTACCCGCGCACCTGCGCATGACGCTGCAAACTACTTATCGTATTTCAGACACACAATACATTACGCAGCAAACCACTTGGACTTAGTGCCAGGTTCTTCTCTGCGGGGTGAGGCAAGCAGTATTGATGGCCGCCGCAGGCATGCCGCCTACCTTTGTCCCCTGGTGGCGCGATGTCAGGCCTAGCTTGATGCCCTCCATGTTGACAATGGTGATTGCGCTGCTCCAAAACGCACTCGACCGGAAGATGGGCCCATGCCTGTCCCTCAGTTGCAGCTGGCAGTCCACAAAAAGCGCATGCGCACAAGCAGGTACACGTTCGAAGCATCTCAAAGCCACACACGTTCAAACCATTGACACCTGGCCGTCGTGCACACTGGCGGTGCTTTTGCACGATAGGCGATGCTTGCAGTGCTCAGCAGAAGCTTGGCACTCCGTCCACGCGCTCTTTGCCCACCACACAAAGCTGCAAGCAGGGTGCCCGCGGGACACACTACCCTGCTGCACAAAGCACGGCAGTTCCTACTGGTATACCCAGTGGCTGGAGCATTAAGTTGTTCCTTCCCGAAGTCAGCTGGTTGAGGTGCACAGGCATGTGTTGGGCTCACAGTGGTTTCCCATGGTGCATGGTGGTCTTCCTGGGGCGCAGCACGCAGGTCAGACAGCGGCACAGCGGCAGTGGTCAGCAGCAGCAGCGCGGCAGCATGGTCAGCAGGTACTCAGCAGCAGTTCACCCAGCAATGTGTAGCGTGTACTGCCGGTAACGAGTGCTGCAGCACCGCTTATCAGTCTTGAAATGGATGATACACCTGCTTAGTTATGTAGCTGCATGCACGTGGTCCCCGCCACGCGCTCACTGACATGTGGCGCAAGCGAGTAGGTCTTGGACTATTGCTTGTGCGTGTTGCTTGGGTTTTCACCTCATACAGTCAGAACCCACAGCCAGCAAGAGTGGCACATGGGCTTCCCCTCGCGTAACAGCACTCCCACCGCCAGCGTCATCATCATCATTTAGCTACCGGTACCTACTGAGAGCCAGCACAGGGTACGACGCCGGCAACCGCAACCGTGCCCGCCAGCAGCAAGAAAGCCAGCGCGGCGCCAGTGACGGCCGCATCAACGCGGTGTTACCTGGTCCAGCTCGTGGAGGTAGTGTATCAGGTTACACAGGGGGCCCACGATTGGCAGGGGCAGGTCCACCAGGGGCGACACCTTGGGAGGCAGCGGTGGCCCCAGCAGCCGCCAGATCACCGATCGAAGCGCGAGAGCAAGCCACAGCCAGGCCGCCACGCATGCCAGTCCTGAAGCTGTCGTGAGGTACGGCAGCAGCTGTTGCAGCTGCGCAATGCCCGCCATGGCAGCAGCAGCGGCACTGTCCCCAGGTTGCTGTAGTGCGCTGGAGTGTCTTTCCCCTCTTCCCCTCTTCTTGGGTGCGTGCATGTGCACTGACCTGGCTCTCGCGCGGGGGGTGACTCGCCGCGGTTGAAGTCTCCTCTCCCGTGAACGCAGGGTGACAAAGGGTGATGTAGCAGTTGCTGATGTCGAGCCCAGCAGCAGCTGCAGCATCAATGAAGCAGCTAGGCAAGTGGGCAGGGGGTGGCGGGCACCCAGTTTGACTAGCAACTTCGCAAATGGCCTGCGCCAGACGTCGAGCCCTGAATGTGCTTTGCCCTTCGGCTTGCACCTCGGTTGTGTCTTGGTGGCCTGCCAGCACGTGCTGCTGGGACCATGCGTCGGGGGAGGTCATCATGTCATTGCTGCGTGCCGCAGCTTCATTCCATGCCTAATACTGCCCATAACGGCATCGGTGAGATGACAAACACCCAGCACATTGTTGTAGTATGTGTACTTGTGCACCTACACCAGCAAAGCACTGGCTGCACGCTGATACAGGTAAAGTCGGCTCGCGCCCACTTCCGCAGCACTTATGTGGGTGAGGTGATGCACAAGACCAGGCTGCATCTCTTTCATTCTTCATAGCAACTTGGCAACAACAATGCATGGCAAATCAGCCAGAAAATTCCACCATGTGACGGCAAAAATGTCGTTTATTTGCCTACGTACAGATAAAAAAAACTCAAGACGCACAGCAACTGCTGTCTCGTACACATGCTCACGGTTGACACGCCCGCACCGCGGGACACACCTTCTCGCACAGCCTCTACCCAACAACGCTCTATTAGCCTCGTGCTCAGCAACCGGCATACACCCGCAAAGCTGCACTATGACTGCAACACTGCAAGACCCCTCTCCCATCGCCAGGCCACATATGGCGCCGCGTGTGGCAAGCACGGCTCAAAGCACAAGGCTTTGTGGCCGTGCGGGGCCCGGTGCACACAAAAAAAGAAACCATGCGCCACTTGACTTATAAGTAAGTCAAGACTTGAAAGCACGGCGGCAGCGTTTTCACGGACGCCCACCGCGCTGCACGCAGCACTCTCTACATGTAGCCGCGCCTCGCACGAAATACAATACATGCCACTGGCTGCTGCGGTGGTTGCGCGCGTGCGTGACGGGCTGCCCAAGGGCACTGCTCAGTAGCAACTACTTCACTTCTGAAGTACATCACGTCAAGTGGCACACCACAAATGTGTCAGTTGTTTGCGGGCATGATTATGGGCGCAGCGACGGTCGCGGCGCGGCGCTGGCGCAGCATGCGGTTGGCGGGGGTGTCCTGCCAGCCCTGCTGTGCTTTACTGATGGAGCTGGCCGGGTCCGCGGCGGAGTAGTCCACCTGCGCGAGGGAGACGGCGTTGTGCACACGTGTGTAGCGTGTCAGAGGCTGACTCAGGGACTGCACACCTGACGCAGCAGCAGCATACACATACTGCGTAGTACATGTATACACAGCCAGCTTCAAGGCAGGCAGTCTCATAATGCATGTTGTTCCCTGCACTGTCAGGTAGCTGCACTTGCTGAGGCACAACCCGCACCCCTTGCACCCCACATGGATGAGCGCGTTAGTGTTAGAGACATCCACACCTTAAAATGCAAATGCAAACCGTGCACTGTATGTCTACTTGGTCCTTGATTGTTTGACAACTCCACAAGCGCAAGGCTTACGTTGGTACATGGCGGTCTTGTCGAACACCCAATATGTGTCCTCTCATTTGTGGACTTGCCTGGCAAGAGCCTGAAGCATTGTCAGAGGCTGCCATGCCACACCCAATGATCCCTCTCAGTTGTGGGCTTGCGAGGCAAGGGGCTGAGGAACTCACGCCAGACTTTGGAGCACGTCAACCACTTGTGTGCCAGCTGCAAGCACAAGGTTTCCAATGTATGAGTCACCGAACAGCTGTCTACATGCCGCCAGCAAGTCGAGGAAGGCCTGCTACCTGCCCTGCCACGGCGGTGGCCCAGTGCCTTCCCAGGCATCTGCACCTCGTGCCCCTGGCACTGACAGCCTGACACCTGCCAGCAGAACATTGACACGCTTTGAGGCTTGATGCAGCCGTGCACCAAAGATTGGGCGCCGCCTCAGGCATGTGCCCACATGCTCATCTAGTAGACAGTACATGGCGTCCGCAACCACTTCGGCCTTGTGGTGTACTTCCGGCTCTCTTACAAAAATTTTAAGTAGGGATCAATCGACACCGCGGGCTCTCAGGAAGCATGCCAGTCGTCCCAGCGCCTAGAAACTTTCACACCAGCAACACGTGGCATGTACATGCGACAGGTTGGCTGAGGCACAAGCATGCTCAGATCGTGTCTGCAAGTACTTTTGTACCCCTGGCTGCGCTCACCTTGTAGCCCATGTCCTCAAACGCGGCGATGGTGATGCTGCATTTTTGTGACAAGCAGGCAGGCACGCGCGTGTAGCGGAAGTGGGAGGCCGAGCTACGTCAGTGGCCACTCCACCACACGGCACTTCACCGACCTCCGAGGATGGCCAACGGCACGCACTCCCTGTGGCAGCCATGTGCTGTGGATCGTGTGGTGCAGCGATGCCTCACCGTTGCCTCTAATGTGAGTACAATGCGCAGCGGGGTCGGCTTCAATTACGCACCGCCCCTACCTGCACCCCCTTACGTGCCTCCTGGGGGACAAAGATTGCCTCAAGTCATGCTGGCACCTAAAACACAGACGCCCAACGTTGACGCACAGGCAGCGGTGACAGGCGCAGCAGGCGCAGTCCGCAGGGGCGGGGGGCATGCTGTGCAAATGCGTCGGCACCATGGTGCGGCGCAGGCGCTGTACACGGCGTGAGGGGGTGCGCACCTGGTGAGCGGGTTGGCGCCACCGCTGACATACGCCGTCAGCAGCTCATCGCCCAGCTGGCTCTCCGACCAGTGCCTGCAAGGGCAGAAAAGGATGATAATATTTGTAAGTAAATGGTTTTCAGAGAACTTGTTACTGTGAAGTATGGTAAAAAGAAGTGCAGGATGCGAATGAAGGGATCGTGGCAACAGCATGCGGAGGCCGCCGGCGTGCGCAGGCGTGCGGTGTTCATGACACCCTTGGCGCATACTACATAGCACAGGTTTGTCGGCAAGCTGTGCAAGTGTGCAGCCGCAGTGTGATAAAAGGGCCTTCAATAAGCGCGTGGCGGTTGCAGCGCTACCGGTGCTCGCTTGCTGCCCAGCCGCTTATCACATGCCACATCCACTCACTGGCCTCCTGCTAACCCACATAATCTCAAGTACCACTACCGCCTCAGTGCACAATTTGACTGAGCAAAAGCGCGTGAGCAGGCGCCACTCACGAGCAGTAGCTGCCGTCACCGGGCACCCCCCCCTGCAGCTTGAGCTCCCCTTTGAAGCCTGCCCTCTTGTACTTTGCGGCGGCCCTGCACGTGCCCGTCGCGCCCGCGCCCCACTTGCCGCACTTACGCCCGCACTTCTTGGGGTAGTACTTCCAGAGCGCCTCTGCACGGCGGGGCGCGGTATGGCGGCGCAGCCAGCAGGTGGGCACCATGGACGGTTTTCACGCGCGCAACGCTGTCGTGCGCATTAATGCTGTGCCAATGAATGTGTGTGGTGCCGGGCGTGGCAGGCGCGTTGCTACTTGGAGGATGCACGTGAGGCTACCTCATGCGCTGTTTGGGGGACTGCAGCATGCGCTGCGCAGCAGTGGGTCGCAACTACACGCTCCAAAGTATGCCAAACTGTACCTAAAGCATGTGGCATAATACATACTTCGAAGCAGTAATCACAGGTACAAAGTAAATACACAATGTACACACGCACATAAGCAACAAGATGGTTTAGGTGCAGTGAACGAGGTGGGTGCGCGTGGGCCGCACAAGCGGAGACAGGCACACAAAAAGCGCAAAAGGTTGCACGTGCACTTGCCGCTCCTGGCCACCAGGCCGCAGTCCAAGAGACAGTCGGCACCCATGCCTTACCATATACTTGTACTGCAGTACCGGTAGCACTCTACGTAGTACAGTGTAAATATGCTTCGTATGATACCATATACTTCGAAGTACTACTGTAGTATATACTTCAAGTTTATACTTGCGAAGTATAATATACTTCAGAAGTAGTGTTATATACCATTCTGATAGGGCCGAGGATATGGCGTGTATGGTCGCAAGGGCTGCCGCGCTCACCTTGGAAGCCCAGGGCGTGCGCCATCTCGTGCAGCACGACGGCCTGGAAGTTGCCTTGCTCTATCGCCGCGTCCACATCCTGCGTGCCAGCACGAGGCGCAAGCGAGCCCGATGCAGCTGAGACTGGGCAAGTGCGGCACAGCAGCGGCTAACCCCCAAATGCCGACATTGGAGCAGCAGCGGCATGCCTCCTCTGGTGCCGCGGCGGCAGCGCCTTCAATCACAGTTCACGTTCGTGCCCGTGCACCTCAAGATACACTCGAAGTTCGTACATTACTCCACAGAAACGAGGTCATGAGCGGCGACTAGCGTGGGCGATGAAGTGCTTGCGCATGCGGGCTGGTGTTGCCCTCTCCAACACTAAAGGACCGAGACGAAGTTGAAGTGTGGCGGCGTGCGAGCGAGCGTGAGCAGCATGTGGGGCGCCTCACATGTTGAACTTGAATTTGAAGTGCGCAGGGGGGCGTGCGGAAAAATCATCCCAGTAGCGAGCCTGCGCCGCGTGCGGGGGCGCCTCACATGTGTGTCAAATAGCAAACCCTCAGATCAAATTTGAAGTTACAAAACCTCAAGTTGAAGTTGAAATTGAAGTGCTCACATGCGTGTCGAAGCGCATGCCCGCCGAGATGGGGAGACTGCCGTCGGCGCGATTGCGCATGGTGATGACCCACGTCTCCGCAAGCGTGTTGGCGCCGCTCGAGCCGCCGCCGCCGTCAATGCTGCCAAACCTGTTGCCGGAACGCGTGCGGCAGCGAGGCGCGTTGCAGCGGTCAGCGGCCGCAAGCAGCGTGCTTGCCGATGCAGGCGCGGTGCCGCAACTGAGGCACTGACATGCATTGTGGGGGTGCGCTGTGTCTGGAGTGCTGCTTTCGTGCACCTCAAATCTGAGTTATGTAGAGCAGTCTAGTACCGGTGTATGGTTGGGAATAGGCGGCCTGTACCGCAAGCAAGCAAAATTTAGCACATGCACCACTGACACAGCTCCATCCCACATTGACAAGGTCTGCTCATAGCTGCTGCTGAGCGGTTACACAGTTGCCTATGCACACACTTGCTGCTGAGCACACGTAATACACTGCTCACGTGGGACACATAAGTTCACTCCATTCTGGGCACAGGCTCCTGCTCTGAATTGCGGCTCTGCTCTGCGGTGGTGGCTGTGAAGCCACCGACCTTGTCACACATGGAAGAACATGTCACCTGGTGGCCCTTGGCGCTTGTGCTCCGCACCTGCTTCGCGTGTCTGCCACTGGCACGCGTGCTTGCCACAACAAAAGCACGCAGGCTAAAACCATGCTCCCAGGTAGACCCTTGCACAGGCAACCGCATCCTGCTACTTGGCGTTGTGAGGTTGTTTACACGGGGCCACGCATGACCATTGATTGTGCCATGCTGGCTTGCATCACTGGGCTCCTGCCACTCTCACGTGCAACTTGTCAAAATCACTTCTGGTGCACCGATGTCTCTGCCCATTTGCACAAACGCTCACTTGAAGTATACTTCCAAGCACTACTGTAGTACTGTAGTGCACTATATACTTGAAGTACTACATATACTACACGTAGTACATGTATATGTAGTACTACATAGCTTCACATATATGTTACTGTGGCATAGCTGGTGCAGGCGGTTGATAGGCAGAGCGGCGCCACTCAGCTGGAAGCCGATGACGACGTCGTCGACGTCCATCTTGTCTGGCAGCTGCTCCGCGGGCTTCATGTCAAATGCGCTCGTCAGCATCTGGTCTGCGGGCGGCAGGGCACGCCGCAAGAGTGCACCAGTGTCAGGGCGTGCCGCATAGGGATCGCACAGGGAGGAGTGGTATGGCCTCAGAAAAAATGCTGATGATGCTGTCAGCCGCAAAACAGTGCTAAGGAGGGGCGGGGGCAGCAGGCAGCGGCGTTAAGGTGGTCAGCACTCCCCCGCGCAAAGCTGCACAAGTGCAGAGTTGCCATCGGGAGTTGCAGTGGCCAGTACTCATCCCTGTGTTCACCTTTGGAATGTGCGCCACAGACAGGAGTGTGCTTGTGCACACTGGGTGGCGGGTATCTCTGTGTTCCCTGCAGTAGTGGTGTGGTGCGGTTTTTGGCTTCTATCGGCTTCCCAAGACTTACCTGGTGATTCAGTGCAAGCTGCAACTGCATGCCTTCCGCGTCACCTACTACATGGAAGGGACCTGCAGACTATGAAGAATCGGCGCCTAGTGGTTGTGCAATTCTCGGAACATGGAATAACGGTGCCATATTCCAACCAACATATCACCTTCTTTTTAGCAACACTACCACTTCAAATCACCCCTTGTGCAAGTGTCTAAAACAGCAAATACCCACTCCCACCACCACCATGTCACACGCAGCGGGGGGGGGGGGGGGGGGCTTTTTCTAAACTCCTCTTGGTTGAGCGCGGAAAGCCCCGTGCACATGGGGTGCGGCTGACGCGTGTCAAAAGGGGGCGTACCAGTGCTCATTTGTGTCATGTCTGGCACGTCGCCCACAATGACGCGCTCCCACACCGCCTTGGCCCTGTGCATGTACTTGTCGTATTTGGCGTCGCTCTTGCCAAACTTCACCAGCTTGATGTTGAACTTGCGGCTGCTGCTGCCGCCGGCCCTGGTGCCGCGCGCGCCGGCGCTGCCACTGCCGAGCGTGCGGTTAAATTCCTGCGGCGGGCCGGAGTTGCGCAGCAGGTCTGCGAAGCCCGTCGCCGCGGCAGTGCCAGGTAGCTGGCGAGGCACGGCATCAGCGGACACTTGCTGCTGCCGTATACGGAACGACAAGGGCAAAATACCGTCACCGAGGGGAAGGGAGCGAGGGTCGAGCGAGTGAGAGCGTATTTTCAGATCCAGATCCACATCCAGTGCGAGCTATCGTCAGGTGAGACGACATCTGGTGTCAAGAAAGGTCGAGCGTGAGGAAGCGTATTTGCACATCCAGAGCCTCATCCAGATCCAGTGCGAGCTATCGTCAGGTGTGACGACATGCCAAAATCTCTCTGCCTTGCGCGTGGGCAACACAAGCGGTATGAGGCGCCACTGCCGCAGCCACGACGGAGACTGTAACCCCCGGCCACCCGATACACCTGGTAACTGTCAACGTTGCCCGGCTGCCGCTGCTGCTGCTGCTAGGCCCCGGCGCGTGCTGGACGTCAACCCAGGCTCCTCGCAGCGCGTTCCTGCCAGCAAGGCCCAGGGTCCCCATTGCATTGTGTTTAAACTGTACTGCGCATCCAGGTGCTACCACTGCTGTCTGCGTTGTTGGGTTGTGCCTGCGCTGCTAGCTGCTGCTGGAGGTATCCTGTGCACTGACCTGCGCCCCTGCCCCTGCCGGCGCCGCTGCCGCCTCAGCTGCAGCGGCTGCGGTGATCCATGTGAGCAGCTGCAGCCTGAACCACCTCATCCCGCTGCTCAGTTCGCCAAAGGTGAGTGAGGCGGGCAGCTAGCATCCAGCCACCACCCGGTAGTACTGGGTGGTCGGCGCACCAGCAATTGCTTGTGCCACCACCTGCCGCCGTTGCTTCACGCAGCAGTGCACTGCCCAACGCCAGGGGTGAAGCCAAATGCCGGTGACTGTGACGCATGGGGAAAAGAGGGCAGTAAAAATTCACGCCACACGCGCTACTTGAGACCCACGATAGTGATGCGTGGATATGTATAGATCAAGCCACTACCGTTCTCGCAGCCCATGGCTGGCGCTGAGGCAGCATGCAGTGCCAGGGTGGACCGCTCCTCGATGAACAAAAAAAAAAAGGCGGTTGCGCATCCAACGTCGACCAACAACACGGCAACGTTCCTCGGAGGCACGGTCTTTCCGCAGCTGACTGGTCCGAAAATACGCCGCAAAAAAGAGCTGGCTTTTTGTTTGTTGTTTTTGACCCACAACGTTAACCAACCCTGCAGGCGGAGCGCTGCAGCACTGCAGTGGCGTGGTGCGCTCTGAGGGTGACCAGTGCCCGGCACAGGAGCAGCAGGACATGGAGAGCATTAACGACGCGGCGCTGCAAGGGCGTGTGGACCTGGTGCACTGGCTGCAGTCGCAGGGGTCACAGTGCGACCAGGACACGTGCGCTGCTGCGGCGATGGGGGGGCATGTCGCTCTCCTGGCGTGGCTGAGGGACAACGGCGTGCCATGGGACGAGCGGGTGTGCGCGGCGGCGGCAGCGTGGGGCCAGCTGCAGGTGCTGCAGTGGGCGCGCGCTAACGGGGCACCCTGGAACGAGGAGACGTGTTCAAGGTGAGCCTTTGTTTTCGTCTCTTTGCTGTTGCTTGCATTGCATTGGGCCAGGGGGAGGGAGGAGCGCACGCTGCGCTGCTGGCAGTCACGAGCCTCGAACATAATGCTGGCGCAGCACCGGCTGCTGCGCTCGTTGAGCGTTGTGTGCTTGTATTTTCACAAGCGCCCGCGGCAACCAGCAAACACATCAAGCAGGCAACAAAAGCAACATCCACACTCGCCCGCACGTCCTCGCCAAGCCTGCTGCTTATTGCACGCTCCGCACACGCCTGCACCCTTGTCGCGATCGCAGGGCAGCGGAGGGGGGATACCTGGATGCGCTGCAGTGGGCACGACTGAATGGCTGCCCTTGGCACCAGGACATCGTGATGGCGAGGGCGGCTGAGCACGGGCATGCGCACGTGCTGCGGTGGGTGGAGGCTGGCGGAGATGAGTGGGGAGCGGAGGCGGGGGGTAGCCCCCTGGCGGCCGCAGGCGGCAATCTGGAGGCGTTGCAGTGGGCGCTGGCTCGCGGTCTGTCACTGCGATAGGTGGTGGTGCGTAGTAGCACCTCAACTGCAGCGTGCTTTTTTTTGGCCGGCACTGAAATGCGTAGCCGTGCTCAACAGCACTGTGGCGCTGTAGGGGCGATGGCGGCAGTGTACAGTGGGCACTGTCAGTAGAACCGGCATTGGTACTCGTGTGGCTAGTGGCAAAGCTGTGCATTGTACCGCACCATAGTCATGGTGGGTCGTGTAAAGACCATGTATACAGGGACGAATGCGTACACATAAAACTGTTTTGCAGCGGCCATGAACCACCGCCATGCAAGTGCCGGCGCCTCAGCAGGTGCCATTAGGTAATGAGCAAGGTCCTACAAAGAGCGTGACCTGCAAGTGCGCACCAGTGTGTGTGTGCTTTTTGTGTGTGTGTGTGTGTGTGTGTGCATGGTGCCACGCAAGTGCCGTTGCCATGCTGGTGCTGGTACTCGCTGGAACGGATTTTCAAGTGTTAAGACTAGGTATTCCGTGCCATCACTGCAACACCGGAATGCGGTAAGAACGGCCCCCATCAAGGTGTGGCTGCAACAAACCACGATAGCAGCAGCTGCTGCTGGCTGGATGGACGCAGTGTACTGCGAGTGCCGTGCTCCCATTATCGACTTGCGTGGTGTTCTCGATTCAAGCGACCTTTGCATGGCATGCATGCGCACGGACAGTTGTTGAAAGGCCTGTTTCAACAGAACTTTGTTGCACGGCCTGCTTCGACCCACATGTTCACTCCTCAAGACACATGAAAAATACACAGCAAACATGTACAAACACGACAAGTCTGCCCCTCAACACCTTCCTTTGGCAAGCGTACAAACATGGCAAATAAATCTCGGATTTGTAAATTACAATCCCCCCCTTCACCTCCGGAGCTCCTGCGGCAAGCGTGTCCTCGTATAGTATGTACTTCAAGAAGTAGTATATGGCATCAGCATTTTGGTCGTGTCATATCAGAGTTGACAACGCCGAGCTTGTCGCGCTCCTGCTCCCAACCAGCCACGTGTTATGTGGGAGCAGGCCTCCCCTCTGTGCCCAGTAGTGCACACCGCCCTACCTCACTATTCACAGCTACTTGAACTACTAGAAGTATGTACGCACTGCAGCACGCGCTGCCGCCCAGCCCAAGTGCTGAGCCTGACAGCAGCTTGTGTGCGCGCTCCGATCTGATGTACATGCGCCACAGCCTGGGGCCCCCACTTGGGGGGCCGCTGCAGCCTAAACGGTGCCGAATTGTCGCGCCCCTGCTAGCAGTGCTAGTCGTCCTGGATGCCCAGGGTGCGTGGAACGAACCATGCTTCGCCTAAACTTTGCAAGCAGGCGCCGCTGCCTGTGGCAGCCGCCTCTGGAGGGTTGCGATGCTGCGTTGTTTGTGCCCTTCTACTTGGGCGGTCAAAGTGGCGAGACACTACATCTCAAAAACCTGTGGGATGAAGTCTGACTCGGTCTGCCAGCGCACGGTGTCCAGGCGCCTGCCCCCGGGCCAGTCTGCCGCCCCGAAGTCCAGGGGCTCAGCAGTGTCGTACGAAACCTGCTTGCTCAGCGCAGCACCAGCAGCAGCAACCAAGGCAGGGGAGCGTCACCCACCACCACATGGAACTGCCTCACCAGATGTCTGGGGGTCACTGGACGCTACACAGCATACGGTTGGCGCTCATGTGTCGGTGAACAGTGGGAGTGAGCGGGTGCCATGAGGTAGGGACTCCAGACGGCCGTATATCCTATGGCGGGCCGGCCTGCCCACTTGGACGCCCCGCTTGTCTCTCAACCTGGCTCCGGTGGTGCTGGCTGCTCCGGCGGTGGTGGCTCCCCAGTTTGTGCTGATGTGTGCGGCAAAGTTGCGGGCGGGCAAGCCCCCACGGTGTGCCAAGCGATAGACAAGAAAACCATGGTGCGTGCCCTCACCTTGTAGCCTATGTCCTCGAATGCACCTGGGGAGGGGGGAGGGGGGGGACAGGAGCAGCCGCCCGGTGCTGGTGAGTTTGGTGAGGCACGTGGTGCTTGCTGCAGGGTGCTGACGGTACCGGGTTGAGGGGGTGGATAGGGCATGGGCCCGAGCAGCAGAGCTAGCGCTATGCTATGCAGGCTACGACTGCCGTTGCCGACACTGCGTTTGCGTCCTTCACCAGGGCCTCAAGCGACGCCATGTACGATGCCATTTAGCTTCACAGCCAACGCCAAGCAGGAGTTCGATGTCAAACAGGATGCTGTCAGTATTGATCACAACACCAACTTCGAGCTACCGGAAGTGCTCGGACTTCCCGCGGCGGGGAGGCAAGAGTGTCTTACACTACGTTCGCTCCCTTCACCAGGGCCTGCTGGGGCTGCATAAGTTGGGAGCACCCCATGGTGTGCCCTGGCGCTCAAGATGTGAGTTCTGGCATTGTGCCTGGGCATGGTGCGCCGGTGCTGACGCGCCGAGCGGTGGCTGGGAGGGCGGTGCCGCTTCCCTGCAGCGCGCTTAGGCAACAGTGCAGTGCTGCAAGAGTATGACCTGTGGTATCCGTATACAGTGTACACCACTCTCAGGCACCCTCGCCAGCCACGTGCGCGGCACTTGGCACACCTCGCACCCGCGCGGCCGCCTCACCAGGCGGCCGCTAGTCGAGTGCCTGCACAAGAGTCTCCTGAACCGCACCTATCGTGATCGCCGAGAGGGGGTTGTGCCCGGCGCGCACCCATGGCGACATGAGGTCCTGGCTGAGCACGTTGTCGTTCTGCTGGTCCTCGAACCAGTGCCTGCGGCGGCGGGGGGGAGTCACACGCAAGCGCACGCACGCACATGAGATGGATGCGCAAGGCATCAGCCTAAGCTGGCACAGAGTGTGCTGGTAGTAGCTGCATAACCCAAGAGCAACGACTGCTACACTGCGGCGCACGTGTGCAGCAGGCAGCAGAGCCACGCGGCACGACACACAGCAGTGGCGCCCCTCACACCGCCCCATTCATGACCGCGCGGCGGCAGCGTCGCACTCGCCCGACCTCCTGTTTGCATGCCGCCGCCGCCACTTGCCGCAGCTCAGGACATGCAGGCGCCACACCTATAGGCGCCCACCCCCGCGCACCGACGCTCGCCCCCCCAGCATCCACCCGCACCACCGCACGCGGCATGCGCCGCCGCCCCACGCGCCACCAACACCAGCAAGAGAAAAGCAACAGCGCACTGGGCGATGCTTGGATGTGAGCAAGGGAACGAGTGCACGTGCCCACGCGGCAGTCATGCACTGCAGCACTTGTGCCACTACCGTTAAGTGACAGCAGGGAACATGCTTACATGCGGTTTCGGCCACTCATTAAGATATAAGACTCTATAACAAGAGTTTCACGAGTGGAAGGTAAAACCCTTACGAGCAGTACTGGGCGTCGCCCTGGCCGCCGACGTAGTGCAGCTGCAGGTCGCCGGGCAGCCCCATGTCCTGGTAGAGCTGGGAGGCCCGGCAGCCGTCGGGCGCGTCGGCGTCCCATACGTTGCACGAGGCGCCGCAGCCCGAGGCGTACTTGGACCACATGCGCCCTGGGCGGGCAGCGGCGGGGCGGCGGGGCGCGGCGGCGGGGCGTGAGTGGGATGTGCGGAGCGCATGGACTTGTGGCGCCATGCTCATAAAACCTGGCATATTAGCACATTAGCATACTGTTGTGGTTTCCATACCTTTACCAGAAAACGAAATAAAACCAGAGTATGCTTAATATATGTACCTCGTACATGTATACATACACATACTTCAACGTTGAATCAGTTCTTTTATCTTCTCTTAGCAGACATGATGGGACACGCACCCGCAACTTCCGCGCTGACGGGGCGGTGCTGTAACCAATACCGCCAGCGTCCGCCATGTGCCAACCGCGCAGGCTGACACACAATGGTGCGCAGCGGCGCCGCCGGCTAACTGCAAATGAACCACACTCCAAATGGGCCAGGCTGGCGGGGAGAGGTGCGCACCGTGTGGACGCGTGTGACTAGCACGCCGCGCACAGGGCAGACAGGCATTTGTGACCTGAGTGAATGCTGCCGTCCGCCCTGCGTAGGGGGGGAGCAGGACCCCAGTAATGCTAGCCCATCCCTGCCCAGGGCATACTTCGAGTACGGTCCATCCATGGTTCATCGCCATCGACCGCTATTGGCCTTCCGTCCAGTGCAGCTAGTGTCAGGGAGGGCAGCCTGACTGGTCATGCCTTTTCCGATGGCGCGCACACGCCAGGCGCATGGGGCTTTCCACGCCCCAAGCGTATGATTACACAACTACCGTGATCCACTAGAGCATGTTTGACCATGCTTTTTCCAGTTGCACAGACGCCATGCGCCCACGGCTTTCCGCGCCCCAAGCGGAGGGTTACAACATGCTTCGAAGTACTTCGAAGTGCTTCGAAGTACTGCGCAGTACCATGTGGATGTACAAATCAGTACAGAGGTGTATACTTCGATGCATATGAAAACTCATCTAGGGGCGATAAACTCTAGGTCTCCCCACATATATAGTTTGGTATACAATGGTGCAAGTTCCGTGACATGGCGGTAGGCAATCGCTCACCCGCGAAGCCCAGGGCATGCCCCATCTCGTGGAGGATGACGTCCTGCAGGTTGTCCCTGGTCAGCATGGTGCCGAGATCCTTTTGAACAACACGTTATGGCATGGGACGGAGGGGCGATGTGACTGGTTAGCGCCTGGCGTGTGGCAAGAGACAGCGACGTGATGGCGCTGGGCAGGTGCGTTGCCGGGGCGGCAGTCGCTGGTCCACAGCGTTTGTGGTCGGCATTTTAGTGTGTATCTGTGTGCACTAGGTTCATCCAGGCGGCACATGCACACCCATGTCGATAGCAGAAGAGTTGTGGCAGCAAAACTGCAATTAACCTCCCGCGGTAGTATAGATCAGTTTTTGCTCACGCAGTATGCCTGTTCAGTTTTCCCCAGTGCACAACTTCTTTTACGTCAAAACGGAGATGGGATAGAACTGTGTAGCAACATACACAGGGTGGGGTAACAAGTGGACTTGGCTACCTGACTGTTGTAGCATGCTGTAGGTGCACCCAGCTTCCAGCTGTTTCGCGCTGCGACAGCAAAGCATGATACTGATATCAGCACGTGAGCTGCCTTATCGACCACCACTGAGCTGGCCATGCCTCCCGGAGTGACATGTATTCGGAGTTGCACAACCGGTCCAGGGGGGATGGGAGGTGAGAAAATGAGTGGTTCACTGTGCAGGTGATCATGTGCATGCACAGGGCTGACTGCCTCACCTCCACATCTAGCACAATGCCGGCGCTGATGGGGAAGCTGCCAAAGTCCCCCGAACGGTACCGCAACACAGCAGTTCGCCCATTGCTCTTGCCCGGCCCATCTATGGGCCTCACCTGGTTGATCAGAGCACGGGAAGCGGCACCCGCGTTGCGCATGAGAGCGTGGTGAGCCGCCCACAAACACGCATGTTGAGCTTGTCAACCCCATCTCTAAAAGAAAATACTTCAGAAGTTGAAGCTGGGAGCTTATCTCACGACGGGCACAGCTGAGGCCAGTGCCGCAGCGCGCCATTCCTGCCACTGGCTCAACTGCTCAGCGTGTGCCATGGTGCACGGGTACGCATGCTGCGGCCGCTGCGGCGTGCATCACTTGTGTGGCAGCCAGCCCACATTGTAGTGTGCGCGCTTCACCGGGCGTGTGCATGCGCAGTGCCCGGGGGGGGGGGTGCATGTGCATGTCTGTGTGCGGCCTTGGTGCCTTACCTGGTAGCCAATGACAATGTCGTCCACAGCGGCCGTGTATGGCGGGGCGCCGTCGAAAAAGGTGGAGAACCAGCCACCTGCGCTTCACGCGCGGCCCCACGGGCAGCCAACTTGGTCAGTAGTTGTGGCACACTGGTTAGTAGTTGTGGCGCAGCAGGCGCGCACGCAAGGCTGCGTGCGGCGGTTGCTGCAGGGACACCGCATGTGCCGTAGCCGCGATGGATTTGGCGGGAGGCCAGGCACGCGTGCGTGCACGCATGGTGTTCAGGCGGGAGGTGTACATATTAGTACATGCTCAAGTACACTGTAGTTCTGGGCAGCAGCTGCTGTGGAGTACCCCCAGTGCACCTAACACTGCTTTCCAGCGCGTAATTGGCTGCAGCAGCGCCGCCCGTTCAACAGGTGTTGCCTTTATGCGGCGAGGGCATAATGCACCCAGCTGAGCCAGCTCGCAGATCGCCACAGTGTATGCCGAGATGCACGACATGGCTGGGATGCGTGAACGGACAAGGCAGCAAGTCTGCGCACACCACGACCATGCCATACACAATATCCTGCCATGTACGGCTACGTGTGCGAGCCCGCATTCTAGTACGCCCATGCATATGCCAGGTGCGCGTGGGGCTCGCGGGTAGTACGCACCATCAGGGGCAAACCCGTTGGGGATGTCAGACACGTCGCCGACGATCACGCGCTCCCCTGCGGCCGAGACGCGGTCACGTGTGGACCATGCCGCCATGCGGGCGTCATGACATGGGAGCGACAAGCGGTGAAGTTTGAGCGTGTGGGCGGCGGTGCAGCAGCCCAGCTGGGTGAGGGCGAACTGGGCAGTGCACGGCACTGTCGCTGGTGCCATTTTACGAGATACGGTAGTGTCTAAAGCGCACAGAGCAGGGCACTGCCGCGGCGTGCAGACGTGGTGATGTGTGCGCGCATTCCCGTGGTGCGCACTGCAGCATGGGGGCACATCTGTGGGCGCTGCCTTCTCAGCACCTCAGCTGCACTGTCTGGCAAGCGCACTACCCACTTGCGAAGCCTCCGTCACAGACCCTGAAACCCGGTGCGCCAAAATGATGCCCCACCGCCACCACTCACATCGCTCCTTGGCCCCCAGGAAGTATGCGTCGTACTCCGTTGTCGTGTTGCCAATGCGCACAAGATTGATGTTGAAGGCCGTTGCCGGGTTGACGGCGGGCACGGCTGCTGGTGCCGGGGTGAGCGAGGCCGTCGCCGCTGCCGCTGCTGAGCCAGCGCGCCGCTTGCGCTTGAGCTGCCGCTTCGCCTCCAGGGCAGCCGCGATAGACTGCAAGCACGGGGCACCGGCGGGTCGAGGAAACGGGAGTATTGTGGTGCGTGCACTGACCTCAAAAGGGTGTTACTGCGGCGGAGGCGAAGTGTAGCAGTGGCGGCGCAGCACGCCACTTGTTAGTGTTGGCGTTCATCGCGGCGCTTTGGCAGCAGCGCTTGTTACTGTGAAGCACCGTACGGCAAAATCGCCAACTTCAGTGCTATTGCCGCCAACAACTCCAATGGCAATTGTATGATGACAAGCAGCGGCGCGCCACGCCATAGCGCAGCCAGCGCATTCCATACCACCACCAGCAGCAGCAGCAGCAGGCCACCTGCCAGCACGCCTGCTCGCATCTGCACAACTGACAACCGTAGCATACCCCTGGCACGCTAGCCCGAGTGCTGTGCAAAAGTATGCCCACTACGCTGCAGCCACTGGCACCAGCATCGCTTTGCGAATTGACCATTTGAACTGAGCGTCACATAGTGGTGCAGATGTCACGGTTATCGCATCCCCTGCCAGGCCATCTCTCCCACAGCTGGCTGGTGCACCTGCGACAACCAGCGACCCAAGGGCACAGCAGTGGAATGCCGCACAGCTCACGGAGTGCATGCACAGCGCTCGACACCGACTCACCTCATGTGCCACCTCATCATCACCCTCTTCCGCGTCCGTGTCAACGAGCAGGTCAGCCACCGCCGCCTTGCGACAGTCCTTCGACGGCTGCTGCATCTGGTGAGCACTTTGGCGGCAGCCCCACTGGGTGTGCCGCTGCCGCCCTTGCGTCGGCCACTGCCCGGGCACGTGATGAGAGCCTTTGCCACCACGGGGAAGGGAGACCAGCCCATTGCTGGACCTACTGTTTCGCTCTTCCGTTGTCGTGGCGTCTGCCATGCCGAGCATCAGGAGCATCAGCATGGTGGCTGCCGCAGGCTGCCTCCTGCTCGGCGGTCTCCTTCTGATGCCCACCGCTGCTTGGTCGTGTCCGTTGTGCGTCATGCCGTGTCGATGGCGGTGGACCCTGCTGCTGCTGCTACAATCCAGTGCGCTACCCCTGCTTTTTTGCTGGCCTCCGTTTGGCCAAGTGTGTGTCAGTCGCTGCTGCCGTGCTGCGCCTTCTGCTCCGTCCACTGCCGCCGCGCCTGCAGGGCTGGCGAGGATGTGCCCGCGGTGGAAGCGCTTGTGCGCGGTGGCACTGAGTCCTTCTTGCTGCACGCTGCTGCCTCAGTGCGGCCCTGCCCTCAGTGCCACAAGAGCCTTGTGCTATAGCTGCAGCGCGAGAAGATGGTCGCAGCACAGCCTCTCTCGTCGCAATCGCCTGTTCCGCCGGGCCGACCTCGTGGGGCACAGAGAGTGAAACGTTTTCGAAACGGCGAAAAAATGAAGAAGTCCTGGACACGAGTGCTCTGCAAAGGCGGAGGTGAGTAGGGCTGGCCACCAAGCCTCTCTGGTCTGGGGGTATCAGCGGCAGTCATGGCCTCCCCCTCCCCCCCAAAAACACCCCAAGCTGGTCCGATGTCGCCCCTTCGGGGGTCGCCAGGTCGGCCGCGCTCTGCCATGTTGACGTTTTCGGTGACGGCTCGCCCAGCAGCACCTGGCGCCACTGGCCCCCTCTCACCTAGCAAGGCGGGCAGGAGGCTCCCGACGGGGGGCACCAGGAGCAGGCTGTGGGAGCCCAAGTACGCCACCAAATGCAGGTTTTGCGGTGGCAAGAGGTGCCTGCGGTGCTCGGAGCAGTGTGCCCTCAGGTAAATGCCTATGGGAGGTGGGTGGTGCGGTCGTCGCTGCAGCACGCAAGCACACCTGCTGCTAGGTTGGGTCATAAGGAGCACGGGGTAGGCACACGCAAAGCTGAGCAGGGAAAGTGAGGTGGGCAAGGTGTTGGCGGCATTCCGTCAACAAAAGGGGGGTTGATAATGGCGATGCCTTTCGCTTAGGTTGGTGAGCCGCTGTGGGCGACATGGAAAGAGTGTTGTGAGCAAACACATTATGGTGTGCTGCTCTGTGTGATTCGAAAACACCTGCCTGAAGACAGTCGCCGCTGCATGGTGTGCCTCTGTAACAGGCACACAGGGGCAGCGATACGAGGGCTGCACTGCGACTGGATAACGGACAGCATCCTGGCCATGCAGCGGCCTAGCACCAGGCTCATAGAGGTGAGCTACACCGTGGAGGGGTGCTGCTACCCACTGCCTTGCCATCTCAAAGGTGCCTATTACGTGCCCCCCCACTTCACTATCGGTCCTACTCTGATGATGGGTGTTACACATAAAATGTGCAATCATGCGTTTGCAAGCAGCTTTGGGTGCCAGTGTGGCTCGGCGCACCCCGTTGGAGTGGTAGGCGGCTGCATGCATGCGGCAAAGTCTACCTTCAGGAAAAGTAGCAAAACGCACTTGAAAGTGTCAGCTGTTTGTGGTGGGTGCAAAAGCACAGCTTGTGTCGGGTACACAGAACCCGGTTGCGAGCTTGTGCGCATATCGGCGCCTAAGTACGGTGGCATGCGCTCAATGTTTGAACACCAGGGTTGCCGCACACTGGTGTCGCGCGCCTCGTCGGGAAGTCACATGCACACGGCAATCGCAGATATTGCAAATTTGTGCCACCTCTGTGTGCTGCCCTGCCAGTCGTCGAAGCCTGCCAACGCCACATGACTCACACATGGGTTTGTTTTTTTCTCATCTTCAGAAGTATGGGCTGGTGCAGAAGTTCAAGGAGCACGGCATAACGGTGGTGCTCAACCTGACGGAGCCCGGGGAGCACCCACACTGCGGCGATGGGCTGGAGCAGAGCAGCGGGTGAGTGTTTCTGCAAATGCTTGTCTGTGAGGCCATGACACCTAGGCTGGACTGCGACCAAAGTATATTACGCAAACGGTGTGGCGCCGTGAAGTACTTCACAAGTATTTGATACTTCACAAGTATTTGAATTACTTCAAGTTCGTGCCAGGGTGGCGCTAAAGGGGGACAGCCATCGCGGGTGGAAGCGGGCACCACTCTTACATGTGGCAAGGTTCATCATGGAAAGCGCCTGCTCCGTGTCATACCTGGAGCACGTCATGCCATCCTTTGTCCATACTTTTAGAAGCATGGCATACTGTGTCAAGGCAACTAAACCAGCTGTCGGAGAAGTCAGGTGGGGCGCACTGCACTCACGGGTTTTTCCCTGCCTGTGCAGATAAGGTTTAAACGCGCTGTCTCACCAGCTGTATGTTTTGCACCACACCGCGTCAACTTCATGCACTCGCGCACCATGCCAGAGGCACCCACGCCACCAACTGCACTGCTCACTGCCTTAGCTTCCCACACCTGGTGACACGTCGCAACCGCCGGTGCCAGCAGCACCTCCCCACCTGTTTGAAAGCCCTTCACGGCGCCATTCCACCACCGCGCCGCCGCTGTCCCCCCATGCGGCGCCCCGCGTGTGTGTGTGCAGGTTTCCGTACCTGCCGGAGACCCTCATGGGGGGGGGCATACAGTTTGTGAATTTTGCTTGGGAGGACATGACCACGCCCCCGCTGGCGCTGCTGGCGGACATTGTGCGCGTGCTGGTGTCGCACGTGGGGCTCGGGGGCAAGGTGGGTGAGCGCCGCTTGCAACGGGAGCAACACACCAGCTTACACTTAAATGTGTGTACTTCTGACGTATTTGGTGTTGGCAGAGGCAAGGCACTGACAAGGGGGCGGTGTCGGCACTGCACAGTTCAAGGTTTGAAGACACAGATGGGCGGTGGTGGTGGGGGCAGGTGCGTCGACACTTGGCGTTGCCGCTATCCCAGGTGGACACCCTAACCCCAATTAGCTGGCAGCAGTGTCAGTGTGTGCGAGGTGCTGGGCATGAGTGCTGTGCTCTTGTGTTGACTCATGCAGTGCACATGCAGTGGGAATGTAGGCACCTGCGGTACTACATGTGGGGCTGGGTGGCGAGGCGAGGAGGCCGTACCAGCTACCAAGTGCTAGTGTTGGCGGCCAGTGACTGCTTGTGACCTGCAAAGGGCCGCGTGCTCCTGCCAGTACAGATTACCGCAATGCAAGTGGAGATCTAGTATCATGTGCAATAAGATGCCATGATGTGTGGGCATGTGGGCACTACACACTGCCCGTCTCATGTACTGGGAGTGTCTTTCGTAATCGGCTCAGCACCCAGGCTCGCCTCGCCATGGCTGCCAGTGTCTGCAGGCTGTAGTCCACCCGATACATACGGTAACTTAGGCTGCGTAATTTGTAGGCTGTGCAGTACCGCAAAGGGTCACTGGCGCGGTGATGGTGCTGCATGCTGCTGCGTCATCAGGGGGCTGTAGAGCGGACAAGCACCTGCAACACCAAAGGGGCAACACCAGCCAGCGCCCCACATTTGATACGGCGCGCGCGAGCGAAGTCCAGAGGTGCTGCCACTGTGATAACATGGTGGCGTCGCGTGCGGTCCGCCTTATGCACGCATTACACATCCCCATCCCTGCGCACCGCCCCGGGCCGAAACAGCTGCTCAGCACAGCTGGTCGCTAGCATGCACGTGCAGGCTTTCCCTCAGCACACCAAGTACTGCGCACCAGTCTCACGCTCACTTCGTACACAACAAGAAGGAGCACTCCCTCTGTCGCCTAAAGCCTTGGGAGTGCACTAAGCCTGTACGCGCGCCCCAAAGGGCTCCCAGCAAACTGCTCAGCCGGTGGCTGACCTCCCGTCCGCTGTGCCGCCCCGCCGCAGGCGGCGGTGCACTGCCACGCGGGCTACGGCCGCACCGGCCTCGTCATCGCCAGCTCCCTCGTGTACAGCCAAAACCTCACCGCGGATGAGGCCATTGCCGTGGTCCGCAGGTGCGCCTCCCCCCTGCACACACGCGATGGCCAACACACGCCGCACCACCCTGCCGCCCGCCGCCGCGTCATCCTGCGCTGCGTGAAAATGGTGCCACAAGCGGGCGGCGCATGCAGGCCCTCCAGCGCATGGCTTTGAGGGTCCGCCGGTGCCGCGCGCACGCGCATGACAAGGTCGCCCGCCCGCACCTGCTCCGCATTGTGTGGCCACCTAGAGAGAGGCAGGTGCTGCGACCCGGCGGCCCGCGCACGCTGGCAGGGTCGGCCTGCAGGTGGCTGTGTGTGTCCCGGTGCCCACCATTTTCCTTGTGGGGGTTCCCCTGGTGGTGACGCGTGCCGCGAGGCAGCTGTGCAGGGCGGAGGAGCAGTACCGGTGCTGCAGCAGCTGTTGCTGCGGCTGACGGGTGATGGCATGTCTGCCTGAGGGAGGCACTGCCGCCCGAGCGCATGATACAGCGAGACCCACCCAGCGGCAGAGCGCCCAGCTGCTGAGCACACTCCCGCTGTGACCATTGCTTTTATTTGTCTCTGCCACTGCTGCAGGCGAAGGCCGGGGAGCGTTCAGACGCCGGCGCAGCAGGACATTGTGGCGCGCTTTGCCGACTTTGTGCGCGAGTCACGCGTGGTGTACCACTTCAGCGACCACGCGCGGGTGACACTAGGTGAGTCCCCCCAGTTTCCACCACACCGCATGGTGTGCACACTTGCCACCAGCCATGTGCACCAACCAGTTGCAAACAGCCGCGCCTGCGATGCACCCCCCCCCCCCCCTTGTACCCGCCATGCCAGCACTGTGCTACCCGCGTCCACCAACAGCGCTCCTCCCCCCACCCGCCCCAAGCACAGGACAGTACCTGCACCAGCAGAGCTTCCTGCTGGGCCCCGGCGACACCGC
>JAULBY010080534.1:0-30771 GCA_032358315.1 Ophiocytium majus
GTCTGATCCCTTTTTCTGGTCATGTGCACCGTGTGCAAAGGGCTTTCCGCGCCCTAAGCGGAGTTTAATAAAAGTACCTGCTATAGCTCTCGTGTTGCAGCTTGCATGCTTGTGAGGTGGCTTGCCCCACCTGTGCGCCGCTAGTTCATGAGTGCAAGCTGCCACTGCGAGGCTGCAAAGCACGTTTTTTGTGTGCTGTGGTTGGGTGGAGTACGTGGAGTACAGTGCCTTACAAGGTGGGACAGTGCCTGACACCTTGCACACCACTACCCGCCCAATACAATGGGCGACGGTGGTGCCGCAAGCAGTGGCATGCTCTACAAGTCCTACATGTACAAACGACGTACCGTTAGTGCTCTGGCATCATGCCAGGGTTTCCTTAGAGTACTCAGTGCTGAGCAATGCCAGCTTGTTCGCTAACTAGCAACAGCATGTCTCATCATGCCTTTTTTCCGGTCACACTCACACCGTGTGCAAAGGGCTTTCCGCGCCCTAAGCGGAGTTCAATACAAGTACTACTTGCAGTATAAGCACACGTGGCCGCGCATGGCAGCCTGTGGGTGTACCACCGCTTCAACAAGGGTCACAAGTGTGAGCTAAGAGTAGGAAACAGGTTGTGAGATGCCGCCGCATGCGTCAGACCTCGCTTGTAGTGTTATCCGTGTCGGCATGCACGCACGGCGTATGCACACTTCTATTTACTTGGCGTCGCCCACAACGCGGTGCGCGCTCACTGCTGCTGGGCAGTCCAGCAGCTGCTGCTGCGGTGCTGCGGGCCTCAAAAAGCTGCCGCCCAACTGACCCACCAGCGCTGGCGCCTACCTACTTGGCGGCAACAAAACGCCAGCGATACTGCGGCAGCAAGCCCGTTTGCCGTGTTCCGCACACACCGGCTGCTGTCGAGCACACAGTGCGCGGGCAACAAGATACGTCTGCTGCTCAGCAGCATGAAGTGGCCGCGCTTTGCTGAGCGGTGCAAGTGGCCACATGTGCGTCGCTGCCTGTAACTGGTGCAGCGCGCCAGCACCAGGCGCGGCGCAACTGAATGCCATTGCTTGCATACGCGGCATTGCAATGTCACAGACGGCGGCGGCGCTGCTGGCGCACACCTCTGAATCATTGCTCAGCAGCCAAAGGCACACCAGCTTGTGGTCGCCAGCATATCTGCTCAGCCAGCCCACTGCACAACTGCTGCGACTGCAGTATCGTGTGCCAGCACATGCCGCCAAAGCAGCACCAGCAGCATGCGCCACAGCAGTGGCAGCACACCTGGTGCCCTACATGGGTGTGCTCAGCAGCACATGTGCTGTGCCCCTGTCCGCACCGCCGCCGCGCACACCACCGGTAGCTGCACGCCGTTCCCCCACTATGTCCGATGCAGCGCTGCCACTATTGGTACCAGCAGTGGTGGCTGTAATGCACCATGGGCGCCACCAGCGTAGGCGACAGCGCCAGCAGCCGCACACGCGGCCCCCCGCCGCCGCTACCCCCGCTCTCACCACTCCCCCTGCTGCCGCCGGCGTGGTCCGACCGCCAGTACAGGCACGTCCCCACCAGACCCGCCACCAGGCTCGCAAGCACCAGGTACCCAGTTGTGCTCAGCGAAAGGTAGCTGCCGCAGGAGCTCAGCGCCGCCGCCAGCCCGCCGCCGCCGCGGCGACTGGAGCGGCGGGGAGTGGCGGCGCGGCGGGAGCGCGCGTCGCACAGCACGGCGACGGCGTGTGCGCACAGGGGGGGAGGGGGCGCTTGGGGGGTGGGGAGGTGGGGCGATGCTGATGGCAGCCAGAAGGTGGCGGGAAGTGGCTGGGACAGGAGGCCGCGGGCCTGCAGGCGGGGGGTGGGAGAGGGGGAGGGTGGGGGGGTTAGGGGGTGTGTCAGTCTTGGGATGGGGTGGTTGAGGGGCGCACGGGTCACAATGCCAGCAGCAGGCGCGCCGTTCATGGAAGAAATTGTGCAGAGTGCGGTAGCGCGGCAGTCTTTTGCGACAGTCGGTGACAGACAGTTACACGCATAACATGGTAATTCTGTGAAAGCACATGCACCATTGGCAACGACAACGCCCCAGCGCACAGCCGCGCAGCATCTCTACAGCGCCCACCTCGCAGTGCTGCTCCACCAGCTGCCAGCCGGGTGGCCGCACCCCCTCCGCCGCAGCAGCAGGCGCGCTGGCGCTGCCCACAAGTGCGGTGCTCACAAAGAGGCGCGGCAGCCCATCTGGCAGGCCGTGGCACACGTCAATGGCAAATTGCGCGCTGGCGACGCTGTGCGGGTCAAACGCCAGCAGCGCTATGTCGCAGCGCGCTATGGGGGGCGGCTGGTGGGGTCGTGGCGCCTGCACAGGCGTGGGGGGGAGGGGGGGCATGGGGTTGTGAGGGGGGGCATGTTGTGGGGAGGCACTGTGCGGCAGTCATACAGGACAGCAAGTCAGTGTCATCAACTGGACATTGGAAGGTGCGCCAGCAGTGTGTGGGCTGCCATGCATGTGGCCATGTGGTAAGTGCGAGTGGGTGCGAACGTGGCTAATTCTGTGCAGCACCTCTGCAGGATGCCTGATGCAGCGTTGCGCACCAGCGGTACAGCACCGCCACAACGCTGATCCCCCTTCTCGCAGCACACTGCATCCAGCACCAGCATGTATGACAAGCCACATGTAACTTGTATCAGCGCGTGTGGCCGCCGCGCTTGGTGTTCCACGCCACCACATACACACCCCACGGGCTTCGGCCTGGCATTCCGCCCCAGCCACTGCAGTATCTGGAGTTAGAAACCATGTAGGCGTCTTGCGCATGTACTACAGTACTACTTCTAGGCGTATGAGATCAATGTACTTCTGAAGTACGAAGTATGCTTTCAAATTTTGAGATTTTTCAGAAGTATACTGTAAGTGTCACTCACCTTTGACCTGCCGTATCGAGCGGCGTGCGCCTCTGGAACGTCCACAACCAGGAGCGTCACCCCCTCTTCCCCACCACCCACAGGCACGCGCAGCGCCCAGCAACAGGCGGGGCACCCAGCGGCGCTGCTGCTGCCAGTGGCTGCTGAGCACGTGTGCAGTGGGTGGCGAAGGTGGCGGACAGTTGTCGCGGGGAGCAGCGGCGCTCTGCATGTGTCCCTGTCGGTGACGCAGCGTGTCACAGCAGCAGCAGCAGCAGAAGCAGAAGCAGCAGAACCAGCAGCAGCAGCAGCAGCAGCAGCAACAGAAGCAGCAGCAGTGGTGGTGGAATGAGGAGAGCGCAACCGGGGCACTATGGCGGGCAGCAGGCACTGTTGAGCGTGGCATGTTACACGCGTGCTTGTGCGCATGCGCAGCAGCGTGTCTGCGTTTGCCGTAACTGGTACCGATTGTCGCCAGGGGGCTGTGGAGGTGCATGAGAGCGTGTGCAGGCACTGGTGTCGTGTGCGCCAAGAGTGCTTACCAGGTGCTGCTGCAGCTAACAGCCGGCACTGTGCGCATGCTGCGGTACTGTTCTTGCCGCTGAAGCACCCTCTTTCGCGTGCTGTTTCATGCAAGTTGCAAGTGCGGCATACCTACATGCTTGTGCGCACGGGCACAGCTCGAGTTGCTCTGCCAAGGCCTCCACTACTCACTGTCCAAAGATGAAAGCCTGCAGCACTAAGGCTTCCGGTCGGTACGCCACTGCTCCAGCTGCTGCCGCCGCAGCTGCTGCCCCCCTGCCCCCCTCTGGTGCCGCCGCCGCCCGCTGCCCTGACACCTTGACCACCTGCATGCGCAGCAGTCAACCACATGAAAAGCATATTACAGTACTTAGTGCAGTATGATGACTACAGGCTGTACTATGCCCCTTGTGGGTCCCGCCAAGTTTTGAAGCACGGCATAGTTTCAGTTGCAGCAATTTAGGTGGGGCATGCATTGTGCATGTGCAGAAATCGAGTGGTACCTACTACTGTGTTCACTACCAAGCAAAAGTAACAACAGAGGAGTGTGGCATGCACCTCATCATAATGGTGTGCCTCTGTAAACTCAACAACGGACAACAAGTACTCATCACAACATGAACCATGCGCTAGTTTGCAGCCCATGCAAGTATAGAAACAAGGAACTGCTACAGTGTGGTAGCAGTCTAGCGGGGATATCAGTTTCAACACTGTTGTATGCACCAAACAAACTTCACCGGGGCACGCAACACTGGTACACTACAGTGTATGCACACTAATACCATGCATAGAACTGCAGCGCACCCTGTCTCTGCGTGCGTGCAGCACCGCCCTCTCATGGTAGTCGACACCGCTTGCGCTGCTGCTGCTGCTGCCGCCGCCGCCGCCGCCATTGGTTGGCCCGAACATGCCCAGCCAGAAGAGGTACCGCACTGCCAGGTCCGCATTCAGCGCCGCAACCATCTGCAGCAGTGGCAAAAGGCAAAAAACAGGACAATGCAGTGTCCGTTTGCTCAGCAGCAGCGGTGGATTTCGTGCAGCACACAAGCCAAGGGTGCGGTCTGGCACGTGTAGCATGGGGGCAGTCTGGTGTTGATCGTGTGGATAATGCACTCCACTGGCCTCGGCCTGGCATTTTGCTCCAGTCACAGCAGTTTGTGGGCTTAGCACACTTTTAGCCTCAAAATTTTTGGTTTCTTGCGAGACAATGACCAAAAGGGGTGACTGGTTAAGGCAAGGTGCCAGATAAAGTGACAGCTGAGGCGGTAGCATACATGTGGGTACGAAGGCAGGTGCATGCTCAGCAGCACCAACGCCTGAGCTGTAGCATTGGCGGCACATGCCTGTTTGGCACAGAAGATGTTGCTCAGCAGGTGGGCAACCTCATGACTAGTTAGGCACTCCAGTGAACTGCTGCACCCCACCCTGTGCAGCCTCAAAACACAGGGTTGTACAGCCCTGCACGTCATGCGCAAAAATTAACATGAAATGTAAACACTTTGAAACACTGTCAAAGTAAATACTTAACCAGAGCAACATGTACATGTGCATCTAGAAGTACATGGGCATTACACCACTGTCCCACAAGGTAAATACACCAGCCACTTCTGCCCTGAAGTCGCACCGACAGTGCACGCACACCAAAATCAGGCGTACCTCATGGGTTCACACCCGCTTCACTGCCACCCAATCACCAATCACGCACCTGCCAAAGTGCCACCCACTCCCCAATGCCCATCCCCCCCCCCCCCCCCCCCCCCCCCCCCCCCCCCCCCCCCGCGCTGCCGCTGCCTCGCCGCCACCGTCCGCACCAGCGCTCCCCATCTGCTGGCAGGGCTTCGCATGCGTTTCCCCATACTTCAAGTTGAAGTCTGGCGCTCTGTCGGGGTGCCAGGGAGCCACAGGGGGGTCTGCCACCACGGAAAACACCTCCTGCTGCTGTGCCGGTGTCTGCAGGCGCAGTGGCGGGGCAGGCACAGCGCCATAGCAAGTGGGAGAGTGGTGAGAGTGCAGTCAAGTGCGTGTTTGGGGGATGCTGCCTGATGCCATTTGGGATTCAGATATTTTATTTGTGTTTTGTACTTTCAATAAGAAGTTCTCAGAGTGTACATAACTGTAGTACAGTTGTGTACATGTATGTCTTCACAGTTTAAAATAAGAAGCTTTCAGGTGATACAATACGTATGTTTACATAAGTGTAGTAGAGTCATGTACATGTATGTACTTCGAAGTGTACTTGAAGCACATGCGCGCGCTGTGCAATGGTGCGCCAGCACTGTGCGCTGTGCCAGCGTTGTCGAGGAAGATGCATGCGTCAGGTGCACAACGGGCAGATGGGGCGCACATCCAGGCTGGCATACAAAGTGAACACATGGGACCAAGGGTGCGCAAGCCCTGCTGCCGCCGCTAGTGACGTGACACAATTGCAGCAGGGACACCACAACTGCAACAAACAGCCTGACCGTAAAGCACGATGTACAACGAGGAGGTCTTGTATAACGAGGGGGTCGTTGTGCAGCGGCATATAGCCCTGTATACCGACCTCCCGCGAGCCTGACGGCGCCTTAATGACGACAACGCGGGGGGGTATTCTATACAAAATTTGGGTACTCTGTATAACGCGGGCGCATTGTATAACGCCCCCGTGCTAGCAACAGCAGATCCCGCCGTTGACAACGCGGGGGGTCGTTGTACATCGTGCTTTACGGTAATCTCAACGTGGACTGCGCACAAAAATTGAAGTTGTTTCATGTGGTAAGCCTGCCCCTCAACAGGCCCAACGGCTGCATGGACTCGGCACCTACATCTTATCGTTTAGCTTCCGCCCACATGGCTCCAGGTCTACACGACTGATATGGAAGTAGTACTAGTAGTAACTCACCAACTTGAACTGAGTTAGTCACTGAAGACTGGCCCTGCACCCTCCCGGCTGCACCCGGCACCGTACCCAACCTTGACGCCGGTCAAGCTGGTCATAGTTAGCTCCGGTGTGCACATGACTGCGTCTCTGAAAAGTGTTAACTTCAACATCCAAGCTATTTACTTCAACGTCCAAGCTCACCAGCAGGCCGTCCGGCCCTGCAAATAGCCCAAAGAGGCGTGTGAGGAAGTCCAGGGCCTCCTCCGTGAGCTGCCATGTGGTGTTGTCGTCGCGTTTTGAGTAGGGCTGAGCAGTGTCGCACAGGCTCTGTGCAATTATGGCAAAGACGGCAGTGAAGGCATGCTGCAGGCAGTGAGCGGGTTTTGAGTAGGGCTGAGCAGTGTCACACAGGCTCTGTGCAATGCAACAGCGGCGGTGCAGGCATGCAGCAGGCAGTCAGCGGGTTTTGAGTAGGGTTGAGCGGCGTCACACAGGCTATGTGCAGTGCGACAGCGGCAGCGCAGGGATGCAGTAGGCAGTGAGCGGTGCGGCTGAGTCACTGAGCAGGCGTGAGGGCATAGCTGCTGTTGGAAGCACCTCTGGCAGTACACACATGGGAAACTTTGCATGCAGTATGTAACAACGTGCTAGCGGGCATGGGCATGGTGCCTTTGGCAGGATGCATCGAAAGGATGTCGGTGTCAGAAAGCAGTTTTTGATGCGCTCACAAGTTACAGCATCTGCTATACATATACACTACTAGTAGTATTGTACTACGTAGTACTTAGGTTAAACAAAATCACTTCAATGCTCACCGTGGGCAGCTCAAGGTTGAGATCATCGTCATGCTCAAAAGTGCGCAGTATGCGCCAGGGGGTGACCAGCTGCGACCGCTCAATGAACAGCACCATCATGGTGCACAGTCCCTCCAGCATGACCTGCATGTGTGTACACAGCGCAGCCAGAGAGGCACAGCCAAACATGTTAATGATAACATCTCATGTTAGCACCACAGTAGCAGTGTGGCTGTGCTGGCCTTGCTACTTGCCGCCAAACGTGCGCACCACACTATCCGAAAATGCAATTGCCTTTTTGAGCCAAAAGAACAACAGCAGCTGTTAGCACCACAGTGGTCAGGTGACTTCTGCGCAAGCAAGTAGCCAGCACAGGTGTGGTACAAGCTATTAACAGAGGCCAGAGTGTAACATGACTCAGGGTCTTGTTTGGCTGAGCATGCGCAGCTCAGCTGCTTGTGTAGCAGCAGCAGTGCTCGGCAGCAGTTCCGCACAGCAGCGTATAATGTGGCCAGCATGCGCATGTGCTCAGCAGCAGCGAATATGCTCAGCAGCAACATGATGCTCAGCAGCAGCATGGTGCTCAGCAGCAACATGGTGCTCAGCAGCAACATGGTGCTCAGCCGCAGCATGGTGCTCGACAGCAGCATGGTGCTCAGCAGCAGCAGCAGCAGCGGCAGCAGCAGCTCACCTTGTTGTCCCGTAGTCCGCTGCCCACCAGCTGCTTGAGGTTCTGTATGTCGTCATGGGTCAGCTGGGAGGCAAAGCACGCCTGCTGGAAACACTTCAGCTCCGCGTCGCTCCACAGCCCATCCATGTCCTGCAAGCGTACATTTAGTTTGCACAGCATGCACACGCGCTTAGTGCTTTCTAGCACACACATACATGTACCATGTATGTGAATGGTTGTGCATACATGTAATGTGCATACATGCGTGTTGTGCATAATGCAGTATACCATGCTATGTGATGCAGTGTTATTGGTACTTGAAGTAATTACAGCGACTGCAGGTAAGCGTACAAATGCCGCCAGAGTGGCTGTGCTCTTGAGCGGTGTACGTGGTAACTAACACTGCAGGCTGGTGTCACACAAGGGGGTATACATACATCCATGGTACTTTAAAAAGGACTACTAGTATATACTTCAGAAGTATATGGGTAGGTAAGCCACCACAGGCTTTGACAGGGCGTGTCGTCCCCAGCAACAGTGCCTGCGCTTCCTAACCTTTGCATTTGTCACAACGCATGGCATGTGTAAAGTGCATTTTTCACGGCGCATGGCATGCGTCATGCTGCCTCACACCACAGTTCGGCAGTGGTGTTCCTGGTGCGGCATATTCGCAGATCCCACACACCACCCGATGCAGTTGCCGCAGCACAAATACAGCACACCCGGACAAGTGCAGCACTGCCTGTCATCATGCAAGCCTTTCAACAAAAATCCCATGTTACACTTGACATTTTTGAAGCGCTGATTATTGACAAATCAATCAATAGAAAATATGAACTTGAAAAAGGAGTCTAGAATGCACATGTTTAAGTAGTACTCGAAGCACATACTTCAAAAAGTATAAATATTTACTTCAGAAGTATGTGTGTACATAAATTTCGAAGTACACATGTTAAATTTCTTTCAAAGAGATGTGCCACGTGCTCACCTGATCGAAAATCCTGAAAATGCGAGCCAGAGCGCGCTTGAAGCGCGGCTTCAGCTGCCCCATCCTGATGTCATACAGAGGGGCCACAGGGTATAGCACCTGCACACCAACAACAAACACAGTCCACGCCACAGCACATGAGCGGTGGCAGCAGCCAGTGGAGGTAACTTATCGACACACAGGGCACAAGTTGTTCACGGCAACCAGCGCAGAGGAGCGGTTTCGTGGCAGTAATATCATTGTGCTAGATGGGGCTGCTGCACATATACTACAGTAGTACTTCGCAGTATATGGGGAGGCCTAGAGTTGATCACTCTCAGATGAGCCTTCATACTGCGAAGTACTGCCCAGTATAAGCTTGTCTCAAACCGTGCAAAAACGAACCACCACACCTGTCCCTGCCCATAAGAGAGGTCAAACTGTGTCAGCAACCAAATGTCATCCGCCCCGGGTAACAGCTCACAGCACAGCTCAGCCATCGGTGCACCAACCCTAAACGTAATGCCGAATCCATTTGGCCACAGGGCTACCATAGTGTATACTTCGAAACTACAGTAGACTCCTATAAGCATACTTCGAAGTACGGTATATTATACTTGAAGTGCTGACGTATCTGTTCCTTGAAGCCCCTGCGCTGTCAGCACCACTTGAGGCTGTATACAGACGTCAGCACCACTTGAATGTATACAGACGTGGTGCCCAGCAAGTAGTCCGCAAGCAGTTGTGGCACTGCCTGCCGCATCTTCAGCCAGACTTGCTCAGGCCTGCCCACATGTGCCATGTATATATATAGTCCCTTGTATTCTGTTCTGGAGACCAACACGTAGAGTACAAAGCCTAAATTTTTGCACGCGGTGCCAGCCGAAGTACTCCATTTATATTTTCCTATTCATGTGGCTAGATGAGCTCACATGCAACACTGCGCTACCACTGAAAGGCAGCAGGTGCTGAAGCAGTATCCTCCAGCCAAAATTCACACCTACACCACCTTCGCTGACCCTGTAAGCATGCGGTTTTATGAATTTGCACTAGGCGTGCAACAACCCAGGTACAGTGGATGCCGGGCATGTGGCAGCTACACTGAGGCCCCATGTACACAAGCTCATAGGTGTATCACTTACAGCAGCAAGATTACAGCAAGCATCGAATAGGCCTGAGCGGCCATTAGGCTAGGATCCAGCTTTCCAGAGTAGTTTGTAATGATATGCGAAGTAGTAATGGTATGCGAAGTATGTACACTCACCATCATGTGAGCAAAGCGGAACGCCTGCTGTATGCCGTCCTGCGTCTTGCAGGAGCAGTCCAGGCTGCCCTGCACCTTGAAGCGCTCACAGATGCTGCTCAGCATGCTGCTGCTGGAGGCCTCAGCCTCCGCTCCCCTTGCTCCTCCCGTCGCCGCTGCTGCGCCTCCCTCCAGCCTGGTATCCACCTTGTTGCACACAATGGCAATGGGTACATCCTGCGGGCAGCAGCATTGCATTTTACACGGCAGGCAAAAGGCGGTGTGACGTGCACAGCATGGGTTCATTGAGCACTGGCGCCATGCACAACTGGGGTGTGTCGCATTGATGTGTACTTCAGTGCTCAGTGCAGCCATGGCATGTAGAAGCAGGCAGTGTGCCAACACATGAGGCGCTGACAGTGCTGACTGCGCGTGGATGAGTCACATCTGGCATGTGTCATGTTATGTGTCATGGGCAACAACTGTCCACTTGGAACACTTCGTGATGCATCCCCACAACATGAAAATGCGGGAAACATCGCACCGTACTGATGTTCACAAGCCACGCTGCAGACAGGCATCGTATGCACACGCATGCCCGTTTGTGACACCAAGGCCAAGTGTGCCAACTCTGGGAGCAAGCCATGACACTGCCTGTGCGTGCTGCTGCTGGTAGCTGGAGAGTACTGTATCCAGCCAACATTGTACACACAAGCCTGCCCGGTGACGAGAAGGCGAGAGTGCGTGCATTCGTATTGTTGCTGTCACAGCGCTGCTGCAGTGGCTGGCTTTTACCTGTGTGTGCTCCTGGATCAGGGGTAGCCATACCGACCCAAGCCTGTCCAGTGTCTCTGGCATGTCGTCGGCATAGCTGCGCAAATGAGGGCATGCGCATAACAGGTAAGAGGCAGTAGATAAGGCAAGCGGGGGAGACTGCAAAACCCAGGCCTGTGGCATGAGGTGCAAACGAAGGCTTGCCAGAACAGTTGCCATCGGCTGCTGCGTTTGCAGCGGATGCATGCTGATGCACTGTACACTTAGCGGTGGTGCTGTCACCATTGCTGCTGTTGACCATATTACACCTGCTGCAGGCATCCGCAAAATAAAACGCAGCACGCTGCCTGTCGAGGTGGCAGTTTGCGCAGCAGCAGCAAGCAGCAGTACAGCACCAGCAGCAACACGAAGGCGTCTGCCAGCATGACTCCGCATCAATAAGAACACCGCCAAGCATCATCCCACGCCAACTGGCGTGCCGCCACAAAGCACACCGCCCCCCGACCCCCCCCCCCCCCATGCCGGAAAAAGTGGAACTTCCTGCAGGCACACTTCCGCAGAAAGCTTGTCACAAGCGTTGCAACACACAGACTCACAGCAGCAGTATGGCGTCCGCCGTTCCCATGAGTTCTAACAGCTTGCCCCTGTGGGGCTCCGAGTCCCCGCTGTCCCATATCATCGTCCTGACCCCATCCTCGCTCTCCTCCGCGGGTATGGTGACCTCAGGCATCACCTCCTCTTCCCGCTCTGACTGGAACCGATGCGTGACCAGGGTGGAAATGAAGCTGGTCTTGCCCACCCCCTCGTCCCCGCACACCAGGATGCGCACGCGGTCCTTCATGGTCGGGGCGCGCCGGAGGCCTAGGCGCAGCAGCGCACAGCCCCCCACCCCGCACAGCCTGCCAAGCCTGCGCCGCTACGTGTACGAAAGGTGCATGCCGATTGATTGATTGTTCAAAAAGCCCAATTCGGGCAGGTTTTAGGCAAGAACCTGCCCCGAAATTGCTGCAATTCGGCTCCAAGCGTGATCATGAGCACTCACTGCAGTGCACAGTGGACACCTCTGCACAGAGTGACCCTGGCGCCTGCATGGAGGCTCATGATGACTAGTTCTGGTCTTACCATGATGTCAGCTCAAGTGTAACTAGACACCATGAGGTGTGGACAAAGCAGATTGCTCCATGTCGCTACAGCCCACTGACGAGACCTGCAAACGAGAAACAACAGAAACGGCCAGGTGGAGCTGCCAAGCACAGCGGTGAAAAAGCAGCCTGGCGACAGAACACACACCACAAAACTGAAATATTACACCACCGTGTCCGAGCCCGATGTAGGGCACCATGATATTCATGCCCACATAACACAAGGAACGAACACAGCCTGAGGTCTATGCCCACCAACGTAAAGGTCATGTGCACCTGCGCCGGACAGTGTGGTGGGTGCTGGTGCAGCATGTACAAACACCTGTGCCTGCCCAGTAAGCTGCACGTGTGCGAGTGCATGTAGAGTAAATTCGAAAGGTTGCTCAGCTCAGGCAGTGCTGCAACTGGTGGCACACACCCCACAGCCCAAAGGCTGGGGGTAGTGCATGTGGTGGTCACAACTAGTGACGCAGAAGTTAAACTGCCCTGGCCATGCAAGAATGGCCATTGATAACCACGTGTTTGCAGGTGCCTGTGGTGCCTAGTGTGCCTAGTAATGAGGCCATGCCATGGCTTGGCAGCATAACATGTGTGGACTGTCGCACGCCAGCTCTAGGAGGCCTGGCGTTGCCTCTCAGCAGCAGTGGTGCCAGGCAGAGAGCTGGTGTCAAGCCTAAACGTGCCCATGACCTGCGCCAGCCTGCTGCTGCCTAGGGGGATCAGCTCCACTACTTCTTTGCTCCTGCTGCTGGTGGTACTGGTGCTGCCGGTGGTGGTGCCCTGCCTGATGACATACTTGGCATGGTCGCTTGGGACCTCACCCCCTGCCCAGCCGCCTGTGACAGCAAGTATGGGTTCAACATCAGGAGCAGCAGCAGCAGGCGTAGCGCGCACATTTGTCAGCGGCAAGCTGCATGGCTGTGTGAATGCCACGAGTGAACACATGTCCTGCTGCACGCTGCCTGGCAGATGTGGCGCTTGTACAGCTGCTGAAAACACAGTGGCAGTGACTATCTTTGCTGATGGAGTGCTGTAGAGTCTAGTAGGCAGGCATGTGCCGCCCGCCTGACTTGCCTGCCAAAGGGCACACTCAGCCAATGGTGCCAAGGCATATAATCGGTGCCATATAACTTCAGCATGTGGCATAACAGCTCCGAGTCTTTCTTGCCACAGCAAAGCACATGTACGAGTGTAGTACTTCAGATGTAAATGCTGACGCCGTTGCTGGCATAAAAACACTGGTTGTCAGCAGCTAAAGCTGAAACAGTGCTGGTGCAGGGTGGCAGGCATCTGGAGCACCTGTATGCTCACCTGCGGCCAGTGAATGTGATGAGAAATCGGCGTCGACAATGGTGAACAGCCAGCCACCCTGAAATATGCTCTCATCTGTGTACAGCCTAGAGCAGCAACGGTTGAAGCAATAGAGGAGGGTTGAGACCGAGTAGGCAGCTGGGCCACTTCAGTAGGGCAAGTGAGACTGCAGTAGCATACGAGTACTTACCGTGATGCTGCAGGTCACATTACTGTGTTCATGTATAGGCAAGTGCACACTGAAGCAGCACTGAGTTTGCAGTGGGCGACACCCATGGAGCAGAGTGGGTACAAAACAAGTGCCAACATGCCCAAAAGCATACACATAGCCTTCCTAAATAAATATGATGTCATACTCTGGTAGTACTACAAGCACATACTTGCAGAATATCACTCTTAGACAAGATCTCATGAATTTAGGGTACTTCGCAGTGCACATGTTTTGAGCTGGAGAAAAAGCCAGACACAATTTGCATGTCCTACGCCAGTCTCACCAGTCCATCGCCCTCTCCAGCTCCACGTCGGTCCGCGGCTGTGTGTGCATGCGGTGCACTGCCAGCAGTGTCCCATCCTCCTGCTTTTGGTTGAGCGTCCAGGTGCCATCGGCAGGCTCGGGCTGGTGTGTCATGACGACTGTGTTGCCGTCTGGCAACCGCTGCTCCGTGCCAGCCTCTAGTTTGCACAGGCCTGTGGGCTTGAGCGAGAAGCCAGCCTGTGCGCACCAGAGGGCAAACGGCAGCAGCAAGGGTGTGTATGACCCTTCAAGCCCTTTGTAGTACACTACGTGGGAACACTTCAAAGTCAAAACAAGTGATGTATGCTTGTGTAACAAAGAAATGCTGTACATGCTGTCTGGCATACATGGTGCTGCCGAAAATGACAAAAAGGGAATCAGTGTGCACAGGCACCCCCTTCTTCTCTGGAGCAGTGTTTTCATCACGCAGTATGCTGTTTTGGCCAACATCGTCATCCTGCAGGCCCAGCCACTAACACGCATAACAGCAGACATGCAGTCCACTGGCAAGCATGGCGAGTGCAGAACTGGCTTTGCAAACGCAAAGAGGTGTGCGGCTGCAAACTACAACTGTTGGAATAACCTTGATGGCGGCTCGTGCCACTTGCTGAACTGCTGGCCGGTCTATACAGTGTGGCTGTGTGTGTACTTGATTGCCCCTTTCAGTGGGCACAAATAGATTTTGAATTTTAAATTATCTTAGCAAAACGTTGAGGCGGGCCGTGGTCGCAGCTGCACTAGCAGTGCTCAGCACACGACAACCTACTGCATGGTAGCGTCGGTACGCCGATGCGCAGGCTTGGAATATTGCATGCGGCAGCGCACACCAGGCCTGACTTGTGTTGCCACGCAACTCTGCAGCTGAGATGGCGTGTTTGCATGCCTATACCCGCACTCACATCCAGCATGAACTCGCCCTGGTCTCCCATCCGCACCATGACCACCCTGTGCGTGAGAGGTGCCCCAAAGCTGCCGGCGTGCCACACCTCCCCCGCCCCCATGTGGCAGTCGAAACCCAGTTCCTGCAGTGCCCAGAAAAGCACGTGGGCGTGCTCCACACACACCCCGCCCGTCCGCTCAAGCTTCGCCAGGGTGTCAGCCGGGCTGCCGGTGGCCAGAGGCTCCCCCCGTAGCACTGGCAGGGTGTTGAAGGGCAGGCGCTGCACGTGTGCCGTGTACACTGTCTGCAGCAGGTCCAAGGTTGGTGCTGGCGGTGCAGGGATTGAGGTCGACAGGCCAAGGGCCCTCAGGTAGGCTCCTGCGATGCTGAACAGCATGGCTGCTAGTGCCGACGCTGCTGGTGGGCTGTCGCTGGTGCGTCACAACACGCTGCGGCCACGTTGTCCCTCGCGGTGTGCATGGATGTCCGTTGTCCATGTTTTTCACAGTTGCGCTGTGTGTTGCGCCCGAGTGTTGCACGTTAACGTCGTCGTCGGCTGGCAGTGAGACGGGGCGCAGACATAGCGGCTGTGCATGAGGGAGGGACTCCAGACGGCGGTGTATCCGATGGCGGGCCACCCTGCCCACTCGGACGCCCCGCTCGCCTCTCGACCTGGCTCCGGTGGTGGTGGCATGGCCGGGCAGCGCCGCCCTCGCTGCTGGGCACACCTGCCGCCGCTGCCGAATATGGTATGGGCAGTCACAAGTGCAGCAGACACGGCATGCGCACTGCGGCATGTGAAAGGCTGCCAGTGCACGCCCACATTTGCACTTCCTGTGACCAGCAGGCATGATATGGCCAGGCATGACATGCACAGTGTGCACGAGAGCAGTGTTACAACTTGAAGCGACAACACCAGGCAAAAGGCACCAAGAAACAGATCCCACCTTCACACACCAATTCTGCCATACATGTGACACCTGCATTCATGGATGCAGCCCATGTAACAACGACCAATGTGTGCGCCGCGCTCAGCAGCACCGCGTGGCGCGCCATATGTGTGTGATCCACTCTTTCTGGAGCTCGCCCGCCCCCTGCAGCACCAGCCGCTGAGCACTGGTGCTTGCCTCCCGAGGGTACAGCGCCGCGCGCTTCCCATGCAGAAACCGGCGGAGAATGCAATCGATGGACACACGAAAAGGGAAAAAAAACTGGGGGGCGCCCTGTGCGGTCTGCACAGCACCCAACCTCGCCCCCCCACAATTTGCACTACTTACTTAGCTCCACGCGGCTGACAAAGCGTCAAAGGGCACGCGCTCTTGCCAGGGTGCTGCCCCGCAGCGCCCTCACCACAGTGCAGAAGCAGCAGCAGCGGCAGCTGCCGTTGCTGCTGCTGAGCACGGTACCACGCATCGCACGCGCAGACTGCCAGGGGCGGCGCCGTGGCACACGCACCCCCCCAGCGTCTGCTCGGCAGCCACGGCAGCAAAACCTTTGTTGCTGCTGCAGCCGCCTGCCGCTGTGGATTGCTGCTGTCAGTGCAGCGCCGGCAAGCCTGCGCCACCACCACCATCCACCATGTCGGGTCACCCCCGCCCGCTCTATACCAGCACCCACACACTGCCACTTTGTGCTGCTGAGCAGTGCCACCGCCGCTGCTGCTGAGCACCGCCCTGTGCTGAGCACTGCCGGCACTGCTGCTGCTGGGCACTGCCACCGCCGCTGCGGCTGAGCACCGCCCTCGCTGCTGCTGAGCAGGCTGCTGTGGCTGCTGCTGAGCACGCCATTGCGGCTGCTGCTGAGCACACACTATGTGAGCACATCAGGTCTAGCTGACGAGGGCCTGCTCCAGCCAGACAATGCGCAGTATGCGTGCCTCCCCCTCGTAGGGGCTGGGCAGGTGCACGTTGAGCCTGCCAGGGTGACCGCCCTCAACAGGGTGCACGTAGTCGCTCGAGACGGGTACAGATGCAGCGCCGCACTGCAGAGTCACCTGCACAACATGTAGATTTGCAGAGAAAGGGGAACCATGGAGGTGAGAGGGGCATGTGGGCTGAGGTGAGGTTCGACACGCGCAGTACGCAGCGGATGCTGACCGCCGAGAAGCAGCGTCATCACAGTGGTCCCCCGCCGCTGCAAAGACACCATCCCACACTCCCAACTGCACCACACACCTCAGCATGCCAAAACCACACACGCAGCACGGCAACAGCCCCACCACTGTCAGTAACCACCCACCTGTGCCGGCGGCAGCGAGCACAGCGCCAGCAGCAGCCCCGACCCCCGCAGGTGCACCTCCGCGCACACGCGCCGCCCCCCATCCATGGCCTCCCACCCCTCGTGCAGTATGGCGCCGCCCGCGTTGAACAGGTCCGGCAGGCCAATGGACGCCCACTCCAGCACGCGCCCGCTGCGCGCAAAAGCGTGGGAGCGGATGCGGCTCACCGTCGCAACTTCAAATGCGTACAGGCCCAGGGGCCCCGTAGGAACAGCCTCGTCCAGCCCCGCCACGTGCAGCTCCAGCCTGTTGTGCAGGTACACCGCAAACTGCGGCTGGGGGCGCTTCAGGGGGGGCGACGCTCCCCCCCCAGAGCCGTGCTCAGCAGAACTGGTGCGCCGTCGCGGCGGCGCCGCGGGCGGGCGCGGCTCTCCCAGGTACACCGAGTGGTGCTGCGGCGGCGACGGCTGCTGCTGCTCAGCGGGGGAGGGCTTGGCGTCGCCACCATCCCCCCCAACTTCAACTTCAACACCGGCGCCGTTGGTGTCAAAGCCAGCCTGCTGCTGAGCACCACCACCCCCCGCGGCCGCGGCCACCAGCTCCTGGCGCAGCAGCGCGTGGCAGTCGCGCGGGCGCACGGCCCCCTCCGCGGCGGCCGCGTAGGTGAAGCTCAGGCGGTGCTGCTCGTGCCCGCGCACCCAGCGGTACGCTCGCGCCGTCTGGTCCCATCGGCTGCCATAGACGTTGAACACGCCAACGACGCCATGTCCCCTTGCGGGGTTCTCGTTCCAGATGGAGAGCAGGGGGCGCGCGCGGTCGTGCTGGGCGTCCACAAACAGGGAGGGGAGCGTGGGGAGGGCGGATCGGCGGGCGCGCGGGATGGAGCCATCCTCCAGCACCATTTTTCGTATGAGGGCTGTGTCGTGCTCGCCGGGGCGGTCGGAGATGTAGACGGGGCCGCCGCTGATGGCGCGCGCTGCCGCGTGCATGTGGCCGACGGCACCCAGGGAGGTCTGGAACATGTCCCAGTCCTGCTCAGCAATAGGGGGGTGGGAGGGGGGGTGGGTGGGGGGGTTAGCGGCAGTGGCGGAGGTGGGACAGGAGAGGGGAGGCCGGGGTGCAGTGGTTTTGGGGACAAAAGCAGGGGATTGACGGTGTCGTGCTGGTGACTGCTGTGGATGTCCCAGCCTGCAACAGCTGAAGGTCGGGAAAAGATGCCTTTGACTGGTCGCACATAGTGCACTGCCAGCGGCAACTTGCAGCTGGAAAAATATGGTGTCTCGGTATTCCCGAACTACATGTACTACTGTAGTGCCATTTAGTACTTGTAAGTAGTTTCGAAGCACGGTACAGTACTGTAACAACGTTGAAAGCATGTAGCAGGGCGCCACGATAACTACTGGTGTTGCAGGCATGGGCTGGTGTGAAAGGGCGGCCTTGCCTGGAGGGCCCCACAGTGCGCCAGCATGAGCGCGTTGAAGGCATTTGCATACAAGTGCGAACCGTGCGATGCTGAGTCACGAGGGTAGAAGTCGTCGCTGCCACGAACCACCGGCCGCTCGCCATTGGGGTAGTGAGCCGGCAGCTGCTCAGCAGCAGCAGCAGCAGCAGAAGCATCGGTGGTGGCAGCAGCGGCGGCAGCAGCGGCGGCAGCAGCGGTGGCAGTGGCAACGGTGGCGGCGGAGTGGTGAGAGGTCGGAGGCGAGGGCACATACAGCAAGCCATGGTGTGGGCGCAAGTCAGCGGTGGCATGGGTGTGCTGCTGCGCAGGTGTGAAGTGCCCGCAAGCACGATTGGATGGGGCCGCGCACACGGTGTGGTGCGATATGTGTGACTGAAGAAAGCCACACTGAACTACTTGAACAACAAATGTACTGGTGTCAATGCAGGATGGGGCTACTTCAACAATTACTATGAAGCATACATACTGCAAGCATATCTTGTCCGTGTGATGCCAGAGACAACAACATGTACAAGTGCCTGGGCACATGTCAAGCACGCTGCCAGCTACCGGTGAGCCTGCCAAGCAAGCTCCGAAGTGGCGCTCGTCAAAACATGGCGCCACCTGCATCTGCCACCAAGACTAGGTCAACAGCCCATGCCGCAAAGTTGCTGACACTGACAGCGATATTACTAGAAAATGGAGCCCTGACTTCAATGGCCGGTCAGGCACGCTCCCTCAGGCCCGTCAGAACGCTTCATACTTGAAGTGCACCGGTGTAATGCTGTCAGGGTTGTATAGTGCTTGTGCTGAGTACACGTGTGCCGAAGTACGCTGGGTCTCTAGCGCCCGCAAGTGCAAAAAAACGAAACTTGCATGCACACACATGCTACTGGTAGGACGCTGCAGCATGTGTCCACGCGCCTGGCAAGCCACCAAGCGATAGTACACATGTTCATGTACGTATACGGATGTACTACCAGTAGTATGTACTTTAAGTACTTCTGAAGTACATACTGTAGTACTTCAGAAGTACATGTGTACATGCTTCAAGTACATGCCACTCAAAGTCACTACTTGTTGGTCACGGTGTACAGCGAGCTTGTGTATTTATGCACCCAAAACTGTGATATACTGCACATGTGGTGTGTACATATGTTTATACTGACATGCTTTATGCCACATGTTATGACACACACGCACGACACCCGGTGTACTAAAGTGACATGCACATGTGCTGTGTCATATGCGGATGAACATACTTCGGAGTGCTACTTAGTATGTATGCACCTGCTACTAGTAGTACATCTGTACATGCACGCCACACGAAAACCGGACGTAATGGTCACGGCGTACAACAGCTTCTATACTTCAGCGCCCAAAACAGTGATACAATACGCATCTGCGTACACATAGGTTTACTTACATGTTTTATGACATACTAGAAGTACTACAGTAGTATGTACATACGACTCCTCGGCGTACAGTAGTGACACACAGCGTACAGCAGTAAAATGCACAGGTGCTGTGTCCCACCACCACTACACAGACTGAACACGCACTACTGAAAATACTACTTCGAGTACATGCACACGCCTACCAGCTGCCCCCCCCCACACACCCCCACACGCACCACCCACCTGCAGCAGCATGGCGGAGTCGTGGCACATGCAGTGAATAATGCTGGGCCCGCCGAAATTGGACGTAACGCTCGCCGCCAGCGCCGCCTGCGCCGCGCGCGTCAGCGCCACCGTCCCCCCCTGCCCCGTCCCCAGGCAGCTCAGAATGGACTGTGCGTCCACCTTTACGCCATCCACGCCGTGCTCCCGCAGGTAGGCATGGTACTCCTTGTAGAAGTCAGGGAGGGCCTCTGGGGGCACCAGGCCAAAGCCGTAACGGCGCCGCATGTAGGAGGAGCGGCGCAGCAGCGCGTCGCTGACGCGTTGCACGAGGCGCATCTCCGGGTCGACCTCGGAGATGCCGGTGGGGACAGCGAGGTGCTGCCACTGGGCCTTGTAGCGCGCGGCGAGCTCAGGGTGGTCCGCGTCCACTCCCTGCCAGTACCCCTGTTTGAATAGCAGCAGCAGAGGCGCATGTGAATAAGTTACAGTAACAACCGTGTCTGCTCAGCATGAGCAGCGTCCACTCCCTGCCAGTAGCGCTGTTTGCAGCAGCAAAGACGTGTGGTAGCGTGGGCGCATGTGAGTTGGTTACAGTACTAGGCTGCTACTAGGAGTGTTTGCTCAGCGCAAGCGGCGGCAGCAGAGGCGTGGTGACCTGGGCACATGTGAGCGCAGTTACAGTACTAGCCCTGTTTGCTCAGCAAGAGCGGCGGCAGCAGAGAGGTGTTTGGGGTGTTGAGTGGGTAGTGGTGGGACAAAACATTGCTCATGCTGAGGGTTTGAGTGCTGCAACAGGCAGCGGCAGCGGCAGGAGTCAGGTAACTTTCACAGGTGCCGGAGATTGGTTGAGCTGCTTCACTCGAACGAGTACGTGTACATCTTTCAGCGTTGCATGCATGAGGCAGATGCCTTCAACCAACCACCCAAACTTCAACATGACCAAACTTCAACCAACCACCCGAACTTCAACTCACCTGCACGGCATGCCAGACCAGGAAGTGCTCCACGCCGTACTTCTGCTTGGCGAGCTGCACCGTCGCGCCCAGGTCCTGGAACTTGTGGTTCGCTTTTATGGACGTGAGCCTGTCACGCCACTGCTTCCCATTGGGCGCATCCACCTGCCCCACGCTCTGCCAGCCATCGTCCAGCACCATCCACCGCACGCGGATGCCGGCCCTGCAGAGAGAGCAGTTGCAAACACATAGGGGTGTGCTATGGGGGGGATGTGATAGCGTGTGCCGTTCTTCTCATGTGATTGAAGTGTAAGTGGTATTGTGGCTGCGGTTGTGCGGTCGCAGGGTGGTTGTGTTCTGGTCACTGGGTCAAGGCAATGCGGCCACAGTGTCTGGAATCAAGTACACTGTGCGCGTACATGCCACATGGTCAGCGAGGTAAGTTTTGTGGTACACGGTGTGAGTGCGACGCTGACACGCACATAAATAAGCCACTGCACCATCATGTTAACTACGTCCCGCTTGCATGTGTGCCACTGTACGGCAAGCAACACAAGTGTGCATGTACTGTACACAATGGCACCAAGGACTGCCATGTAAGTGCCCATTCCAGAGCGACGCATGTGCATCTGAAGCATGCCACGCATTGACAAGTGTGCAGGTCAATATTCAGAACTGCCATCCAATGCCCTACGTGCTATCGAGCACATGTCACACACGCGCAGCCTAATCAAACAAAAATGGAGGCATACACAGTGTAATACTCGGAGTATGCACATGTCTTGTATATTGTACACTTCCTATCAGTACCGGCTGCACAAGTGTTCGCGCTGCCGCTCACTTTGTCAAGCTGTCCAGGCCCGCCACCACCTTGGAGTGGTTCACCAGAGTGTAGCTGCAGGGACACATCAGAGGAAAACAGCAGAGGATAGGCGCACGCCAGTTAGTGCAGGCAAGCACCAGATAGCTGCGGTTGCAGCTACACTGTTTGCTCAACAGCAGCGGGCCAGTATGGCCTGGACTTGAGCTTAGGGCTGCGCCGGGCAAATGTTGCTGTTAGTTGTTTCATTTATTTGCACCTTGTGGGCGTGCAAGAGCCCATGCCATGCAAGCCAGCACACTCGTGGCAATGGCACATGCCTGGCAGTGTTGACACACGAAGCCACAGCTTGGAACATCTAAGAGAAAGTGCTGCTAACAGGCAGGCCCGAGTCGCTGGCAGGCTACAACTTGTTTTAGTTGTGCTTGGCGAACTACTACCGGTGAATGCAGCACAAAAAAGGAGTGGGCCTCATGTAGGCAAGCTCACTTTGAGCATATCAATGCCAGCACTTGCAAGCGTATAGGCACAGAGCCACTCGGATTTGCCAGAATGCCAACTACTTCGAAGTACGTGCAAGTGCATCAGGTACCTGCAAAAGCACAAACGTGAGATACCACCTGTGAACGCATGACAGATACATCCAATGATTTACTAGTAGTACTTCAGTATGCTGTATACACAAGTACTAGTAGTACTGTAGTAGCACATACAGGTTGCAGCACTGGTGAGTAAACTAGGATGAGCAGAATAATGTTGTACCATTAGTCCAAGAAGTATTGAGACCAAACTTTTGACGGGCAACCAACCGGGGCACACATTGTTCTTGGTGTATACTGTGGTTATCAGATATGTGCACCAACCTGACGTCTGTACTGTGTAAAATTCTGGGGATGCAAGTCCTAAAACGACCAGAGTTTTGCCTGGTGGTGTGCAGGCATCAGCAAGAGCAATTTTGCCCATGCGCGCACTTGCAAAAATGTGAAGGGCACTCGTTGCTGCTTAGCGCCACAGCGTTGATGGCATTTGCAGTGAATGACACTCCTATGAATATGGTAGCCCACATCAAGACGCATCTGCCAGTATTTTCAAACTTCAACTTGGTCACACACAACTTCAATTCTTGAACTTCAACTCTTTTTGTACTTCAACTCTACCGGGACCCATAACTTTGCACACACGTAACTCACTACAATAGCATCGTTGATGAGTATGACCTTACAATTAATTGTAGCCGCTGTCAAGGTGCACCTGTACATGACCTCCACGTGCAAACTTCAACTACCACTGAGTGTCATGTAATGTATTGTTCTGTGGATGCTTTTACATGTTGAAGTTCACAACAGTTGAAGTTCATATACTTGAAGTTCCGAATCTGCTCATCTTGAAGCTCTCTTCAATTAATATTATCACACCATACCTGCCAGACACAATGTGCCGAAGTTATGGCACCTGCATGACCCACGCCAGCTGCTGAATGCACACAAACGTACGAAATCCATCCCTTGAAACCTGTCACAGCGCGTGGCACCAGCTGTAGATACTTCAAATTGAGGAATTACAAGAAGTTGAAGTTATGTACAGGGGCGTCTTGAAGTGGGCTACAACATATTTACGACACAGGTTGAATAAATTATCTGGATAACGTTTCTATATACCATAAAGTTTGGTCTCAATACTTCTTGGACAAATGGTACACAGACTTATTTGCCCAGTACTATCTGACGTCAGGCACCAACTTTGCAGCACCCCAAAAAAGGTAAACACCAGCTTCGGCAGCACCACAGGTTGTGTACATACATGCTACTGTGATAACACGCTCCAAAACCTTTTCATACTGCCTTGCAACAACCCTACAACCACTTCTTGCCTCCCCCCCCGCCAATGCTCCCGTTGCGGCCTCATGGACATGCGCTAGACACACTGCTGCTGCTGAGCACATGTACCATATATGTATACTTCTGATGTACGTTAATTAAACTTCGCGCTTTGGGCGCGGAAAGCCCTTGCACACGGCGCGCGTGTGACCAGAAAAGGGGTGATCAGACAATGTACTTCAGAAGTACATGTATGTATGGTTATACTTTGAAGTACATATGTGTGCCGGCACCCACCAGCTGTCCCACGTGCACCACCCAAAGGTGTCCACAAACGCCGGCACGCCGTGCGCAACCGACCCGCGGTGGTGGTGCACCTTGGGGCTACTCCCAGTGGCAGTTACACTCCTGGCAGTTTCGCCCGCCCCCCCATAGCGCGCGCTAGCCGAGGGCGACGCCACCAGAGGCGACCCCGGCCCCACCGCCTCCGCTGCCTCCGACATATCGCCGCTCCCGCTGCGCACCAGCTCCACCTCTCCTGGCACCGCTGGGGCCACCAGCGCCGCCACCGCCGCCACCGCCCCCGCCGCCGCCGGCCCACCCTGTGCCGGGGTGACGGCTGGGGTCATGGTGGCGTCCACCTCCATGGCTGCTGCTGCTGCGTTGAGCTGTGCGTCTTCGGCGTCGTTCAGGGGGGCGCTGGTGGTGAGGGGGGGGGGGCGCAGGGGGCTGGTTACGGCCGAGTCCGTGTGGTACCTGCGCGAGTAGAAGTGGGTCAGAAGTGGGAACAGCAGAGGCAGAGAGTGGGGCAGCCACGGGCAGAGTGGTGGTCAGCAGGCAAGGCAGGGTGGCAGTGAGCGGTGTTTTGGCCACCTGCACAGGATGTAACTGCTGTGGGGGGGAGGTGGCTTGGCTCTTGCGTTGGCAGGCACTGATGTTGAAGTGGCCATAACAGCCGCAGCAACAGAGAAAACAACGCTGCACTCACCACCAATTGCACAACAAACCTTTGCACCCTTGAGTATCTTGTAACTCCACACTGACAAAGTCACGTGGCTTCACAGAATGCCGGCACGTGCATTTCTCCACCCTCTCTCTCGCGCACCAATGTCTGCAGCAACACCAAAAAAGCTCTGCGCCCACCACAAAGTATGCCCAACTGGTTTGCGCACCATATTAATCCATATCTTATACTAGTAGTAACAAATAACTCATGCGGTCCTCGGTGTATCCACTCACCTGCGCACAAAGGCCATGGATGCTTCCAGCAGCACAAAGGGGTCCGCGCCAACCGCAGTGTACACCGCGCTCAGGCGCGGCGGCACAGGCGTGCTGGGACACCCCGTCTCCGCCACCACGTGCAGAGTCTCATCTGAGGCACCCCTCAGCATGCACTTGACGCCGCCATCGAGCAGCGGGATGAACAGGGAATAAGCGGTGCCCCCCCCCGGCAGGGCGCCCGGGATTTCCCCCAGCAGCAGCTGGGTTTCCGGGGGGACGGTGGAGGGGCGGGCGACGTGGTTCGGGCGCATCCACCACAGCTTGAACCTGCTGAGTGCCACCATCCTGGAGCAGTTTGGCCTCCCCAGTCTCCATTGAACCGTGCCTGTGTTGGGGGCCCTGGTGTGCAGTGAGACGACTGCAGCGCCTATGGTGCCGTCATCGAAAGCCGGGTCGAGCTGCACCTCCTCCACGTCTAGCTGTGCGTTGAACTGAGGGGGGGCGGGCGGGGCGGGGGCGCGGCAGCAGGCAGTCAGCTTCGGCGCGGCAGGCACCGGCACCCCACTTGCTGGATGGAGGTTGTGAAACCATCCACAACAGCAACATGGAATGGAAGGGTGCTAGGTCGAGGAAGAAGCGGGCATGGCGGTAGCAAAGGAAGCCTGCTGTGCTGCGTGTCGTGCAGAGAGATGGTTTGCTTTCGCCGCTAGGCTGGGGGTGCTCGCCTTGTCGGGATTGGTGCCCTCCAGCAGCAGCTCCACACCGTGTGGCCCCAGCCTCAGGGGTGATGGGTCACCCAGCATTAGCTCGCCGCTGCTGGAAGTGCGGCCCAGGCCGCTGTTGCGCCTCCTGCAGCAGCAACAGATCGCCCTGACGCCACCACCGTCCTCCTCCATACTGCCACTCACAGGCGCCGTGTCATAAGGGTGTGTGCGTGTGTGCGCCAGTCGTGTGAGGCAGCGCTGTGCTCTCGGGCAGCAGCTCGAGTGCGCAAACCAAGTTGCAGCTGGGGCGTAAAAAGGTTCAAAGGCGTATTGAAAAGGCGCGGGCGCTAAGGCGCAGAATTCTGCCAAGTGGCGGCCGCACAACACGCTGTGCAGTGGAGGGGGCGACTGGTGGCGGCATGAGGGCCGCGGTGTCGGTATGCGCTCTCTTGCTGGCTGCGGAGGGTGCAAGCGCGCTGCTGCCGCCCTGCACCCGCTCCGCCCCGCCATGTACTTCAGCAGCACGGCGAGCAGCAACCGCGCCATTGCGCATGTCAGGAGCAGCTGCTGAGGATGCCAGCAGCACCAGTGGCGAGGGTGCACAGCAGCCCGCCCGTCAAAAGAAGCTACGGCTGAGGCGCAGGATGGTGCAGGTGGCAGCTAGCTTTGCCGTTGCCACTGCTGGGGCCCCTATTCTGTCTCAGGCGATCAGGCAAGCCCGCATCCCATTCTGTGCTGCACCCACACCTCGTTGTGGGCTTCAAACATGTGCATGCACCGCCAACCTGCCGCACTCTGGACCCCTGACGCCCTGCCCTGCATCGGCGCTGCTTTCCTCTCTGCCGCAGGGCTGCTGCGCCTGAGGCGGGACAGGGGCTGGTTGAGGCGCTGCTGCCATCGGCAGAGGCATCTGTCTTCAAGAAGTTCTCTCAGCGCACCCTTAAGGAGAAGCTGGCCAATGTGCCCGTGTTTGCCATTGTCAACAGGGGGGGCAACTTCTACCTAAACATCAAGGAGGGGGGGGGGCAGCAGGGGCTGTTCTTCACCTCCTTCGAGGATGCCAACACCATGCTGTTCGAGATGCTTCAGGTGCGCTGTCTAAGCAAGTGGGCAGCAGAGAGCACACACGATAACCGTCATGAGGCAATCAATCAATCTTGGCTGCGATACGGGTGCCTACGCATACGTTTTAAGTTTGTCTGTGTTCACAGTGTAAGATCAGCAGTGGCTGTCATCAGCTGCAAAAGCAGGTGCTATTTGTCAACATTCGCACCACACACACACGCTGCACCCCCCTACTGTATCCCCCTGTACCCATCAAAGACTCCGTTCGCATGCATGTTTTTGCCGCTTACCGCACCACACAGTCACCGGGCCTGGACGGCGACGCCCGCATCCTCATCATGCCCCTGGACAAGGCCTTTGACCTCATCAAGCACCCACGCCCCACGGGCATGGTGAACGAGATGGGGGAGCCGGAGCTGATTGAGTTCAAGTTCCACGAGACCGTTCACGAGCGCGAACTGATGCGCAAGTACAGGCTGGACGATGGGGGGCGCGCCGCGGTCCCTGTGTTCTATGCGGACGGGCTGGGGGTGGTGAAGGACGGGTGCAAGGTGCGCCCCATCTTCTTCGACGTTCAGGTGAGCTCTTTTTGGGAGGCATATACTGACGTGCTGAAGTGGAAGAAACGTAGTCATGTACTTGTAGTCGTACTTGAATGCAACTGTAGTAGTATTTCGCTACTGGGCCCAGCTACGGCTCTACAGACCACCAAGCCGAGGCCTGCTGGGTGGATTGTGCCATGCTTTCAAAACACAGCTGGTCCCCCTCAATAATGAAAGTGGCTCCGATACACCACATGTATGTGGGCACTCCACGCGCGCAGGTATGTTATGCACACCATGCGGTCCCATGCACCAGTAGTACTTCTAGTGTAAAGCATTGTATTAGGCTTGGAGCTGCTGCTCATGTGGGCGGCGCACTGTGCGTTGACCGGCTGAGTAGCACTGTGTCATGACTCATGTGCGCCGGCATCTTACTAGAAAGGCTTATACCGAAGTGTATGTGTGTACTTCGACTTTATAAAGTACAAGCATAGTGGTGCGTAGTACTACTAGTAGTATGCGTGTGTGTGTACACAGCATGATCTCTTGCAAGTTTTTTGCTGTGAATCCACACTACATACTGTACTGCGCTCGGCAAAAAAATAGTGATGCAAGCCAAGTAATATTTGTGAACTACTACGTAGTACTACAGTAGTACAATGGAAATAACCTGTACTGTTGCACGCTTCCTCATGGTGGTGCATGGGATGGAGTGTGTTGCGCTGTTGGCGACAGGAAGGAACTACTAATGGTACTACTTTGCGCCAGTGTCTCATGCTATAAGAACCTGTGTAAATATACTGCTTACCAGGTAGTGACTGCAGTCCCCCATGTGTTCGTGCACCATGTGCACTATGGTATGTGTACATGGCATTTGTATGAGGCACTGTGCGGTGCAGCACACCTTGTCCACCATGGTACTTCGAAGTACATGTAGGTGCGAGACTTGACTGCCCTGAGTAGGCGCAAGTGTTTGCTTTGTTCACCCCCTTGCACGGGTCCGCCCAGGGTGACGGCCCCTACCGGTGGGGAGACCTAGAGTTTATCGCTCCAAGATGAGTTGTCACATAAGTGCAGGCATAGCGCAGCACACTCTGCCGGTGATAATGACCACCCACTGTCAATAGCAATGCACGCTCATTGGGTGTGCCGTTTTGGCAACTTGTACGTCCTAACTTCTTCAACTTTGGCAACAGCTACACCGACGGGCAGCCCAAACTGTTGCACCTGGAGTAGCAGTGTAGTAGCGACCCTTGGCAACATTGGCACTGGCAGTCAAAGTTGCGCGAAGTTGCGCGAACTAATGTAGCCGCTCCTGTGTGATGCATGGTACGCAGCGATTGTTCGCTGCTGCTGCTCAGCAGCCGCTCATGGAACTGCACTGTACCCGTATCCACACAGGCACGCACCCCGTCTGCAGGGTATGCAATAGCAGCTGCACGGTGGTGCCGATAGTCAGGGCATGTGGTTGTGCCTGTGCATCTGCTGCTGCTGCAGTGGAATGCGCAGTCTCACAGCATTGCTGGCTCAATTACCTGTCATTGGCAGCAACACTGCCAACAGCCACAAACAGCATGCACGCACTCACTATGCACACAATTGTGCGAGGGTTGGCACGAGGCGTGGTACACCACATACCGAGCTGCTTTTTGTTGACGCCTTTGCACTTGTTGCTCCTGTGCTCCCGTGACCACAGGACCTGCTGGACATGTGGTTCAAGGCAGTCAAGGCAGACCCCAACATGCCAGTTGCCCCTGATATCAAGGTGTGTACGATCATCCCCATCCCCAGTCACACCAAGTGCACACAACCTTAACGCGCCCGCCCCATGAGTAATATGCGCAAACCTGCGCTGGCTGCCACATTGCTCCCCTTCCTGCGCTGGCTGCCACATTGCTCCCCTTCCGCAGTCTAATGCTGCAGGACTGCTGCTTTGGTATAGCTCGCACCGCTACCCACTGCCATGTGCACCTAGTGTGCTTGTTTACAAGAGGAAAAGCCTGCAACAGGGCAGCCCGTGCTGCTGGGCCAGGCATGGAGCAGCACTGCCTTGCATACCTTCTGGTTTACACCTGGTTGTTGCAATGTACTGCAAGCCTGACACACTCACACCATCCCAGGCACATGCCATGTCCACCTGGTACACCCAGTCTGACGCACCACCATCTCTGATTGCGCTTGCCCATGCATGCATGCTCCTGTGCACAAACATGGTACACTATAGGTGTTGAACCTGCCAGAGCTGGTCCTGCGCATGGAGTCGGGCGACGTTGACCACTCAGACTATGGCTTCTTTGCGGCCAAGTCCTCCATGGAGGCAGTCAAGGAGGTCAAGGGACAGCCCGGCACACGCTCCAGGCCCATGTACCGCCTCGCGCCCTACTAGCCGCTGCATGGCGTGCTCAGCAGCCGCGCCTCACCAGGACTGGCGTGCTCAGCAGCACAGGTGGCTTGAGTGGTGTGCTCAGCGGCAGGGGTTGGCTGGAGTGGCGTGCTCAGCAGCATAGGTGGCTGGAGTCGTGTGCTCAGCAGCAGGAGTGGCTGGACTGGCGTGCTCAGCAGCAGCGGTGGTTGGAGTGGTTTGCTCAGCAGCCCACCAGCAGCACATGCTGGGACAGGTCAGCAGGCAGCAGCAGGAGCGATGGAAGAACACTCAGCAGCAGTAGTGCTCAGCAGCAGGACGGGGCGAGGTGGGTGTGTGAGTGCGCAGTGGCTAAGGCAGCCCTGCAGCAGTTGCTCAGCAGTGCTGGTGGCAGTGAGTGGAGGGAGCCTTTGCCCCTGACTCACATGGCGCTGCTGCTGTCACATGGGCCGTCGCTTTCCTGCTGAGCACAGCAGGTCGTGAGTCGGAGCTGCTGCGCAGCGCAGCTCTGCAAGGCGTGCACGCACAGCACATGAAGGTGCAGGGGGGGGGGGGGGGTTGGGGTGTGTTTGGCGGCACGTGCAGCATCGGAAGCACGCTATTGCTGTGCCAACCGGGCAGTGGCGCAGCATGTGCTACATGTCTGTCACTCAGGACACCCACGCCATGCCGGGTTGCAGCTTTTGCCACCTGCATACGCTTCACCGGCAGTAGCAGCAGACATGCGCGGCAGCCCACCAATGGCATGCCGTATGCCTGGCTGCTGTCATGGTGCAGTGGCATGCTGAGGGTTGCTGCCACAGCGCCTCAACACTTTCACCCCTTGATACAATATCACACACCGCCGCAGCGGCACCTGTGCGCCAGCTGTCGTCCCGCATACTTATTGGAATTCCCTTTGGTGGTGCTTGTCTCTGCTGGGCCTACAGCCAGGCATGCAATGGTTTGGCAGTTGCGTGCCAGTGATTGGTGTGGCCTGCTGGTCGCGTTCTAAGCTGACACAAGCAGGCGGCAGGCCCAATGCAGCAGGCACATGACACCTGCATGGCGCTGTCGTTGTGGCACTGGGGCAGGTCCTATTCCCTGCCGTTCAGATGTTCATGCCGCTGTTTGACGATAATGGTACACTTGCCGGGTAGTGCGCACATACAGAAGTGGTATTTTTTTTGTGTGTTCGCATGCAGAGCAGTTTTTTCAATGGGTGATGGAAACGAGAACGTCACCTAACAGACTGGCCAGACTAGGCGTGATTTTTTGTGTGCGAGTGTGCGGTGCACACACGTCACGCACCGTGGTGACCAGACAGCACCTTCAAAGTGTGCGCCCGAGTGCAGGCCACACAGGCTTCACAGGACTATACTAGGAGCCATCACCAGTGGCCAGCACCAGAAGCACCTACGCCTCCGCAACGGCCTTGTTGTTGCGGTATGTTTGGCGCTGCAAGCCTCAACTGAC
>JAULBY010080645.1:0-30770 GCA_032358315.1 Ophiocytium majus
GATCCCTTTTTCTGGTCATGCGCACCGTGTGCAAAGGGCTTTCCGCGCCCTAAGCGGAGTTTAATAAAAGTACCATATGCTACTTGCTTGGCACCCTGGCGGATGACCTGCCCTGGCAGGTCGAGCCCTAGGTAGCCTGCTGGCGCCCGATAGCCCTTTCTGTGTTCGTATACATACACTGCCTTGCATTCGGCAAGTGCCATTGCCACCAGTGAACGTGCTGGCATACATGTCATGGGCTCTTGCACACCCCCAAGTGCAAATAAATAAATATAATAGTAGTACACACTTCAGAAGTGTACATATGCGCGGCGGCGGCGCAGGTACCACCGGCATGACACCAACACACCACCACCCACGGCACAAAACACACACCAGCAGATAGACACAGCGACCCCTTGGGGGGAACCCTCACCTTGCAGGCTCCAGCCAGCCCTGCTGCACGCACGCCCTGTGCAGCGCAGTGCCAAGCAGCGCAGGCGGCGCGCCCCGGGGGGAGGTACAAGATAGTATCCTTGGTTTGTTATATTTTTAGAAGTATGCACACCAATGTACTTCTTGTAGCATGCTTAGAAATGCAACACAGCAGTATATACACAAGGTACATGGCATCAATGGGGGACGGGGGCGGAGCTCGCGGAGCACTCAGCAGCAGTGCTGCCTCCAGCACCGTGTGCTGCCCCCACCGCAGGCAGCAAAGAGGTGAGCACTGCGGAGACTGGTGATGGGTTGCAGCGTATAATTTTTGCATTATACGCCGTATAACGTATGTAAATACGTTGTATAACGTGTACAGATGAACGTATTTATACGACAAATACGCCGTATATTGTGTCTTTTGGGTGTATAAATACGCCGTATTTTGTATAATGTATAAAGTCTGTTATACCCCGTGACCCATCACTAGCGGAGACTCTCGGGTTTTGGCACCGGACAAGTCCTGCCACAGGCCCACTAACCCTAACCCTAACACCACATAATGTGTTCTTATTGTGCCACATATTGTTATTGTACCATGGGGCGCTGCAGCAGCACACGCCCCGCTACAGCAGAGTAAGTGGTACCACAGGAGAGCCTTGTGTGCTCTTGTGCTGTGAACAGTACGAATACATACTACTACTACTACTAGTAGAAGTGTGCATGTTATGTATACTTTGGGCGACACATTGTGCGCTAACATGGTAGCAGGCAGCGCAGTGGGCTCTTGACCAACCTCACACAGAGTGAGGGCGGACGCAATGCGAAGTGGGGAGGGTTGCTGTGCCTTTGCATTGGCAGTCAATGGTTGATGCTGGCACGAACACCACTGGCACTCTATGCGTAATGCTGCCATTAGAGCCACTGGCACGCAGTCGAAGTGTGATGCGGGCACAGTACCAGTACCTGTCACAGCAATGCAGAGCCAGAATCGAGGGGAGGGGGGCTGCACTTGCGGAGTTGTGGTGTGTGATGTCCATTTGATGTGTGGTGGTGACAGAAAAAAGGGAGGCAAAATGTGTGCGACCGAAAGGTAGCGGCACACTGAAAATTGAGGCAGTAGGCTGCCACCAAACGCCCGCCTAGGAGCTGTGCACAGTACAAAAGCAGTACACTGGGTGCTGCCGCCAGTGTCACCGCGTGCATACTCAACCTAGAGACGCTGCTGCTGCTACCTCTGACGCGCCGCACCTACTCCTGCTGCAGACCTGTGATACAAATCTGGCGCTGCGCGAGACTACATCTGGTGCTGCACTGGCTTGGTTACAGCATGTACACTGCAGCCGCTGCTTGGTTACAGCATGTACACTGCAGCCGCTGCTGCCTAGAGCAGCAAGGCCAGAGCACTGAGGGCAAGCGCGGCTGCAGCTGCACCGAAGCGTACAGCAGCGGCGCTGGAAACATCAACGGGCTTAGAAGTTGGCTTCTCGATGCTCTTAGCAACCTCGTCGGGTGCCACAGCCGCGTTGGGGGTGAACTGGATGTAGTTGAGCTCGAAGGTGTTGACGTCCGTGTAGCAGACGGTCAGCACCTGCTTGCCCGCAGCCAGGGTTATGGGCAGCAGGGACTCGAAGGTGTCGAACGTCTTGTAGTTGAGTGTGTTGACGCCGGGAAGGGTCAGGCTGCCGCCGGTGCCCGGCTTGCCGCAGGGGAGGGCCTCAGAGCCATCCCCAACCGCAATGTTCACTGAAACAGGCAGCCCAGCGGCATCAGCTGCGCCGGGGTAAGAGGCCAGGCGCCATGCAACGTTGTACGTGCCGGCGGCGGCAACGTTGACAGTGTAGCGGTACCACTCGCCAGTGATGCCCAGACCGACGGCCAGCTCTCCTGCCTCCTCAGACGAGCCAGGGAAGGTCGCAGAGGTAGTGCCAACGTCGTTGATCTGGGGCAGCTCGAGGGGGCGGATGGCGTTGGGAGGCATGACAACGCCGCCCAGATCGAAGTCGATGTAGTTGTAGGCGACACCCTGGCCGCCCACGTCGAAGCACTCAGCCTCGAGCTTGCTGGGCAGAGTGGCGCTCACCACTGTGGGGGCACAGGGGGCCACGACGTACGGGGTACCCTCGTAGGCAGCGAGCTGGCGGGCCTCAGGGGTTGCGCCTGCCGCCGCCACCGTGGCAGCGAGAGCCGCAGTGCCGGCAACCGCACGCGTCAGGCCAGTAGTTCCGACCATTCTCCCTGAAAGCAGTGAAAGCTGCAGGGAGAGCGGTGGGCAAGGGTAGCAGCGATGGCAGCAACAACAGCACACGGCGTCGCGGCAGCAGCGTGGTCAGGTCAGGTCACCTGTTTGTGGCACAGCGACTTGTGCCGCAGCAGCAGCAGTAAACTTTCAGGCGGGCAGCCACGGAAGGCCGGCGGCGCACCTCCGCGCAGGCGCTGTGCGCTAAGCATTCCTGGTGCAGCAGCGTTTTTGCGTCAACACCAGGCATGACGCGCCGCACTAGCGCCCGCCCAGTCGCCACTGCTGCAAGCCCTGCCGCTGCCACTGAGACTGCAGGCCGGCGTAGGGTAGCTCGCCCTTGTAACCCCCCCCCCAGGCATCACCTCGGTTGCCGGCGCATCGTACACATAGAGGAGTTGGGCCCCCAGGCACGCCACGCGCACCCAGTGCGGCGCGGGGTGTTGGCGGGATGTGCAGGGCAACGCATACCCTCTCTCGAGCGCTCACCGTGTGAAGGAGGCTTGGAGGCTTGAAGACGCCTGGAGGTAGTGTCTGGCTCAGGAGCGGCACGCGCGGCAGACGGGGAGTGATCCTGCTTGCACAGGGCTGCCTGCTGCTCGCCCCCTCCCCTTTAGCTGGGGCATTGCGCAATGGGTCGGACACGACACAGGACGTCGCTGAAATGGCAGGCGCGTTCTGAATATAGACTGTTCCTCGAGCCGCAAACCCGTTCCTGCAATTCAGCGCTTCACAAAAAGCGCGCGCGGGCGTGCGCTAGCGAGGAGGCCCATGCATGTGGTGTGGCGTGAGTGAGGTCTGATTTCTCGTGCTGGCGAAGGCGTCAGTGTACCGTCGACAGCGTAGGTGCCGCTAGTAGCACCACCGACAATGCTGGGGGCAGTTAAGTTGTTCAGGGAGCACACCGCTGCGCTCCAGCGTTAACGTTGCTTCAAACTTTTCGCCAGGCTGGCCGCAGTGCCTGCGGCAGTGGCCGCAGTGCCTGTGCCTGCGGGCAGTGCGAGGGCCGAGAGCTGGTGGGAGGTGCCTGGCTGTACCAGCACGTTCGGCGCTGCGAAAGGCAGGCGCTGCCTCCTCCACCCCGCCTGCTGCTTCAGACGCAGCAGGCGTCAGTATGGGCGTGCCCATCGCAGCTTCACGGCAGGCTTGCCGCTAGGCTGCGAGGGATTGGGGCGCCGAAAGGTGTGTGAGCCGCCGGGGCGGCAGGTGCTGCTGCTAGTGAAGACACGAGGACTTAGCAGTGGCGGAGCCGCACAGGCTGATGCTGTGTGTTGCTTCGCTTTGGCTGGCAGTTGTGGTGTGTCTTGCACAACTGCGGCGTAGCAGTACTCACCTTTGCGTGCACGCGCTGGTAAGCGGAAGCATGGGCACCAGCAAGCAACAGGGCAACTTCCGCAGCAGCAGCCAGCATGATTGCTGCTGTAGAGCAACTCGAAAACGCCAGGCGTGGTCAAGGTCGGAACTTCAAGTGTCAAGACAAGAGTTGCACTTCAGCTCTTTGCATGAAAACTTTCGGCTGGTCCGCACTTCTTCTCCTGCACAGTCATGCCAGCGTTGGAACCCTGCCGCCTGGTGCACCTGTGCCAGTACGGCTGATGCACCTGCTTGGTGCTGTGCCTGTGCCAGTGGTACCCGCTACGCAGCAGCACCGTCTCAGCAGCTACGCCGCTGAGGCTCTCAAACACGCTCACTGAAGCCTACCAGGCAGTGGCGGCAGCAATAGTTGTAGCAAAGGGGGGCGCCACAACGCGCAACGCGAATGGGAATGAGCTTTGCAGCAGGCGCTGGTAGTGCTAATGGGCTGCGCGTTGCGCCCCTTCTTGCAAGCGTCGCTGCCAGTGGTTGGCCGCCTGATGCACTGTGCTGGCCAACGTGCCCCCCTTCACTTTGCAAGAAGATAGATGAGCCACAACTGCTTCTGCTGGCACTACCAAGGCTGGTGCGCCCATCAGCCAGCTGGGCACTGCACGGGCCGTTTTCTTTGTTTTTTTGTATTGCCTAAATTGTTTGTTAGAAAAATAAATAATAGTTTTGTGATTGTCTTATGCACTGTGAGGCCCGGTTGCACGCTCGAAACATGTTGTGCCCCATCTGCCAGTGCAAGTCCGGACTGAGGAGGGGAGTGGGGGGAGGGGGGACAGGGGGGAGGGGGGGCTTGCAAGAAGCACAACGGAGAGATGAGATGTGGGGATGTGCGGGGGGCTGCAGGTGGGCGTCAAGCGCCATCTTCGGGCCTTGCAGCCAGGCTGTGACACTGTCGTGATGCGCATTTGGTGCACAGTGTTGCTGTTGCTGCCACACCATGACACTGCGCATGACCAAGATGCGTGAGTTCAAGTGGTGCAACAAAGGTTGTAGGCGCCTCCCTGCAATAAAAAAACACATCATATATGTTCTCATCTGCAATTGTGTTGGTCAGCTGGTCAGCCTATTCGGGGTGTGTGTTATGTCTGTGTGCTGCCAGCCTCTAGGCAGCTGCCTGCATGTGACACCACATATGTCCACCACTCCAGTCTCCTGCTGGGCCTCGGGCGCTATGCGCCGGTGAGCGAAGACAGCACTGCACAAGCTTGATTTGTTTGCATTCGACACTCACCCGACACTCACCCGACACACACGGGACCACCCATATGTAACATATGTATACACATACTTCGACGATTGGGTATATATATATGCGCCTTCAAGTGTACATGCATGTACATTTTGGGACATGGGGTCGTTAGAGTAGTGCTCTGGCAATATGCCAGGCTTCCCTTACAGTACTGAGCATTGCCAGTTTTTTTCGCTACCTGTCTGATTTTCTCGCACCGTGTGCAAAGGGGCTTTCCGCGCCCCAAGCAGAGTTTAATAAAAGCACTACTTCGGGAAGTAAAAAGCATGTCACCATGTGTGACCGCACTTGACTTGCTCTCGCTGGCCCAGCCTGCTCACTCAAGCCGCTGCGTACTCGCTGGCTGGCACATGGAGTGCTTCTTTTCTATTTTTTGTGAGGTGTCTGCCAGGTCATCAACTGTGCACCCTGTCGTAGGGTTGCACGAAAACGTATGTGAGCAAGCCATATACGCCGTATATGGAACGTACATACAGCGTATATGGCTAACGTTTTGGGAGTGATAGGAAGAGCTCGGCGTAGGCGTGTGTGGGTAATGTCTGGTACTCTTGCATGATGGCTGGCCCAGCATGGCAAGTTATTGCACATGCTGCGACAAGAAAAAAATCGCCTTTATAAATACGTTTTCGTGCAACCAAATTGCCAACCATACCCTGTTGAGACAACTCCCGTGCGGTAAGTCGGGAAACCTGTTCTACTGCTGTTCAAGTGGCTGCTTGGCCGCTTGGCTGACCACAACTGCGCCCATTCCTATACCGTTGGCCAAACTGCAGTGAGGGAGGCTGGTGATCGATGCACGTGAGGGACACACACGGTGCAACATCTTGGCAGTGCAGCCTTGCTGGTGACCGTGCCAAGAGCCGCCAAACTAGAGTTTGTGGTACATGCCAGAGCCTTGTCTGCGATGTAATACGCCCAATGCCTTGTCTGCAATATAAGATTGCCAATGCCTTGTCTGCAATGTAACATTGTCAATGCCATGTCTACATGCAAAGTAACATGGCCAATATTCTCTGTGGGTGCTACCGTGCGTGCAGACTTGTCAGCAGGCGCCACACCGCGCTCAACTGGTGCACGGCGTGTGTAAGTGGTGCACGGCATGTGTAAGTGGTGCACGGCATGTGTAAGTGGCGCATTGATGCTATACCGCATAAGGAATTGTTATCATGTACACCCCGCTGCCTTTACTACAAAGTACTGCAGTAGTACACAACGGCCGTTGGAAGAGCTCCATGTGCCGCACCAGCGTGTGTGGTACCAAATGCAATCTGTGTGCAGTATTTTGTGCGGGCGCCATGCCGTACGCAGAGCTGAGAGCAGGCAGCAAAGCGATGTTCAGTCAACTACATGTGCCAGTGAGGGTTGGACATCAATGCGGAATCCGGTTGGCTTGGTATTGCAGGCCGGCATGCTAAACACCAATGCATGTTGCTGGCACAAGCACCACTGGCAGTTCCATGCAGTGCTGTCACAGCACCAGTTGCAGCAATGCAGAGTCAAAACGGGACGCACTTGCACCTGACTCGAGTTGTGATGTGTGATGTGCATTGAGGCGTGGTGTGGACAGAACAAAGGGGAAGGCCAAAATGTGTGCGACTAGAAGGAACTTGAAGCGGCACACTCAAAATCAAGGCAGCAGCCTGCCACCTAAAGCTCACCTAGGAGCTGTATGGACAGCGTGCTGTCACCATGTGCGCACTCAACTCATACTCAATACTGCTGCCTCTGATGCGCCGCACCTATTTCTGCTGCAGGTTTGTGGTACAAATCTGGTATGGCAATATTCTTGTGATGCAAAATCTGGTGCTGGCACTGGCGTGGTTACATCATATACACTGTAGGTGCTGCTGGGTATCGCACCAAGGCCTCAGTCCTCAGGGCACGCGCACCTGCAGCTGCACCGAAGCGTGCAGCGGCGGCACTGAAAGCCTCAACGAGCTTAGAAGAGTGCGGCTTCTGAAGGGGTTTTGGCAACCGCCTTGGGTGCCACACCAGGGGTGGGGGTGAACTGGATGTAGTTGAGCTCGAAGGTGTTGACGTCAGTGTAGCAGACGGTCAGCACCAGGTCCTGCTTGCCCGCAGCCAGCGTTATGGGCAGCAGGGACTCGAAGGTGTCGAACGTCTTGTAGTTGAGCGTGTTGACACCGGGAAGAGTCAGGCTGCCGCCGGTGCCAGGCCTGCGGCAGGGGCGGGTCTCAGAGCCATCCCCAACCGCAATGTTCACTGATACAGGCAGTCCAGCGGCATCAGCTGCGCCGGGGTAGGAGGCCAGGCGCCATGCAACGTTGTACGTGCCGGCGGCGGCAACGTTGACAGTGTAGCGGTACCACTCGCCCGTGATGCCCAGACCGACGGCCAGCTCTCCTGCCTCCTCAGAAGAGCCAGGGAAGGTCGCAGAGGTAGTGCCAACGTCGTTGATCTGGGGCAGCTCGAGGGGGCGGATGGCGTTGTCAGGCATGACAACGCCACCCAGATCGAAGTCGATGTAGTTGTAGGCGACACCCTGGCCGCCCACGTCGAAGCACTCCGCCTCGAGCTTGCTGGGCAGAGTGGCGCTCACCACTGTGGGGGTACAGGGGGCCACGACGTACGGGGCACCCTTGTAGGCAGCGAGCTGGCGGGCCTCAGGGGTTGCGCCTGCTGCCACCGTGGCAGCGAGAGCCGCGGTGCCGGCAACCGCACGCGTCAGGCCAGTAGTTCCGACCATTCTCCCTGAAAGCGGTGAAGGCTGCAGGGAGAGCGGTGGGCAAGTGTAGCAGCGATGGCAGCGGCGGCAGCAGCACACGGCGTCGCGGCAGCAGCGTGGTCAGCTAACATGTTGTGGCACAGCGACAGGTGCAGCAGCGGCAGCAGGGACAGCAGCGGCATAGCGAAGGCGGGCAGCAAGGGAAGGGCCGGTGGCGCACCACCGGGCAGGCGCTCTACGTTCGGCATTTGTAATAGCGTTTATGCGTCAACAACAGGCATGACGCGCCCGCGGCTTTGTTGGCGGCGCTGCCACCACCACCGCCGCACTACACCGCACACAGCCCGCCCAGTCGCCACTGCAAGCCCTGCCGCTGCCACTGAGACCGCAGGCCGGCTTAGGGTAGCACGCCCTTTTAACTCCCCCCCCGGGCATCACCGGCCGCCGGCGCATCATGCTCATCGTTGGGCCCTAAGGCGCGCGCACCCAGTGCGGCGCGGGTGTTGGCGGGGGTGTGCAGGCAAGGCAGCCGTGTGTGCAACACTCCCAACTCACCTTTGAAAGGGGCTTAGAGGCTTGAAGACGCCTGGCGGTAGTGTCTGACCTTAGATAAAGGCAGGGAGGGAGAGTGATCCTGCTTGCTGCTGGCACGCTCTGCCTGCCGCTCCCCTTCCCCCTTTACTCTCTGGCCATGGGGCAATGCATTGGGTCGGACAACACCGTTTTATTTGTATCTGACCTCTTTTTCAATAAATATTTTACACCGTCGGTGAAATGGCAGCGCGTTTCTGAATATAGACTGTTACTCGAGCCGCATTCCGTTCCTGCAATTCAGCGCACACCGCGCTGCCCATGCATGTGGTGTGGCGTGAGAGAGGTCTGATTTCTCGTGCTGGCGAAGGCGTCAGTGTACCGTCGACAGCGTAGGTGCCGCTAGTAGCACCACCGACCATGCTGGGGAGAGTTAAGTTGTTCAGGGAAGCACACCGCTGCGCTCAAGCGTTGTGAATTCCACAGAGCTGGTGTGCCCATCAGCCAGCTGAGCACAGGCAGTGTGCGCATATATGAAAACACATCTAGGAGCCATAAACTCTATATACATCGCTCCTAGATGGAGTTTTCATACGGGGTGCAGTGGTGGCATGTGAGGTCTGACTTGTACTTTTATTAAACTCCGCTTACTACACAGTAGTATATGTCATGTTGGCGAGGGCGGCAATGACCCATTGACAGCTACGTGCTGCTACTGTGTCAGCACCACAGTCACCTGCAGGGACGAGAGTGAGGAGGTGTGACACGACAGGCAGGCTGCCGCACTCATGTACTCTTATTAAACTCCGCTTAGGGCGCGGAAAGCCCTTTGCACACGGTGCGTGTGACCAGGAAATCAGACAGGTAGCGAAAAACAAACTGGGAAAGCTCAGTAGCGCCCTAAGCGGAGTTTAATAAAAGCTCAGTACTGTGGGAAGCCTGGCATGTTGCCAGAGCACTACTCTGATTACAGCCCCATGTCCCAGGGGTACTTCAAGTATATAGAGTGTAGTATAAAATGTATCATATCGATATCGATTCGATGTAGATGAATTAATTTACGTACTTCTGAAGTAAATGGGATAGAAATATATGATGTATACCGGTACATATATATACTCTCTGAAGTATGTGAAAACTCATCTAGAAGCGATAAACTCTACTAGTAGGTCTCCCTGCCGGTAGGGGGCGTCACCCTGGGGTGACCCGTGCAACGGGGTGGACAAAGCAAAGACTTGCGCCTACCCAGGGCATGCCGGCAGCAAGTCTCAAACCTACTGAAGCGCGGACTCCATCAGAGAGATGTGGTGCGTTCATGTAGAAGTATATATACGGTATGAAAACTCAATCTACTAGTAGGAGCGATAAACTCTAGGTCTCCCCACCGGTAGGGGCCGTCACCCTGGGCGGACACGTGCAATGGGATGCACAAAGCGAAGATAGCAACATCCAGGAGCAATAAAGGTATACACTGTACACTGTACTGGTATATATATACATACAGTTTACATATATATATACAGTATACACATATATATAGCATGTTTATGTGTATATATATAAACTCATCTAGGAGCGATAAACTCTAGGTATGGTAGGGGCCGTCACCCTGGGCAGACCCATGCATATTAATGTAGTGTGTCTGCTAATGGTTTTTAAACATACAACACACAAAGCAGCAACCATGTGGTGCAGTGTCTTCTCATCACGTATATATGCTCGGCAAACAAGTGTACTCATCGCCAGGCGTGCACCCACTTTCTCAGTCAGTCACCAGTCTCAAGCGCCTGCTGCCACATGCATGCGCCACATGCATGCATGGAGCATCCGTGCAGGCAATGTGTGCGCTTACAAGCTTGGCAGCAGCCACCAGCAGGGCACACAGGCAGCAGAACAGCAGCAAACATGCGAGCCACAGCTGCATGGGGCATGTCACACTGTCCTTTCAGCCAAATCTGCCCAGTACAGAATCAATCTTTAACTACTCAGCACGGCTCAGCTGCGACATTAGCGAGCCATCCCTCATCCCTCACACCCCTCAGAAACACCCACACATGCAAACAGTGAATGAAATGCACACGGCAGCAGGACAGCCGCTGCAGGTATGCGGCAGCAGCTGCTGCGCGGCACAGCCGAGGCAGCGCAGCCGGGGCAAGCGCGCTGACAAGCAGCAGCGGCGGCGGGCACCTATATATCGAGCAACAGCTGCGCAAGCTCAGCAGCAGGAGCGCCAAATACAGGGCTACCCTCGGCACCCGCCGCCAAGTCGTGCTGCGTGGGCAGCTTGTTCCTGTTCCGCCGGCAAAGGAACTAGCCTACTTGGGGCAGAACGTCATCTGCAGGTAGAAGTCCTTGTCCAGGAACCTGCATGGGCGGGTGCGGCAGCGCAGAGGGAGGTCTGGTGGTGAGTCTTCGCCGCCGCAGCAGAGCAGGGCATTGCCTCCAAGCTGTCGCACAACCAACAACCGGGTGCTCGCAGCAGCAGCAGTACAGTGCCCCCAAGCTGTCACACAACCAACAACCGCTGCTGCTGAGCCAATTTGGTCTGTTGACTAGTCAATGTGCCGTGACGTGACTCGTGCATGCGCAAACGGGTGACACTGCGCACACGCATATACAAAACGGGAGTCCAAGCGGGTGGTACTTACGTGAAGCCGTAGGGCTTGTACTTCACTAGGTCGAACTCCTGGAGCGTGGGTGTCAGGAACATGGACAGGTACACACGAACCGGGTTCTGGGTGGTCCCATAGTCCACCTTGGCCGTCTGGACTTCGGAGAACTCGACAATGTTCTTGGTCCAGAAGCCGGGGCCCTCGGTACCATCGGCAAGGAGCGCATCGTTGTATGTGAGGCCCACAATCCTGCCCTCGTCCTTGTAGATGTCGTTGTCGCCTGCAGCGGCGGCAGTGAGCGCAGCAGCAGTTGCCGGACACGAAAATGAACAGAGCTGACGGGCAAGCAAGCATTCAGGGATGCCAGAAACTGTCCATTAACTTTGTGGTACAGTACCGTGCGCTGGCATGCCGGATGACCGGACAAGAAAGTGAACAGGGCTGGCGGGCAGGCATTCCTGCCCCGCTCGACAACAGTACCATGCGCTGGCATGCCAGCGCCGCTGCTCATTGACGAGCGTTTAGCGGCGATGAGCGCCGCAGCAGAGCAGGATTTGACACGGGAGTGTGGTAGTGTGCTACCGGATGCTCACCAAGGTACTTGTCGGGACCGGTGCCGATCTGCAGGTTGACGTGCAGGTCCGCGAGGCCAACCAGCTCAGGCTTGTTGGGGGTGACCGGAGTGCCAGCGTTCTCCAGGTGAGTCATGATCTCGACGGCCCACTTCTTGCCAGGCATGAAGCACGGGGGCTTGTTGACAATCTGGATGGCGTTGCGGGCGTACTTCTTGGGCTCAATGTTCCAGAAGCGGTCGGGAATGACGGGACAGTTGCCGCGGATGCCCGTGTATTGGGGCTGCTTGCCGATGCCGGACTCCGCAAGCATGTTGGGGAAGATGTCGTACTCCTCGTTTGCGCCGCTGCCCCAGTAGGGCTGCTCAGCAGCACAAGAAACAGCAGACAGCAGCAGCCTCAGCAGCAGTTGGGTCTGGGCAAGGGTGCACAGACTGCGACCGGCGAGCAATGCTCGCAGGCTTCCAGTTTGAGCAGGCATGTGGCGTTGACGGAAAAGATGATGGGAGACAGGCAGCACAGCACAGCCCTGCATGCAAGCCAGCATGCACAGGTGGTAAAGCAGGCTTCGGCTTTGCGAGGACGGGTGGAATATACACAGTGCCGGTGCAACAGGTGGGTCTATCTGCTGCCCAGAGAAGAGGAGCATTGTGGTGGCAGCCAACGCAGGCGCTGCCAGCCATGCCAAGCGTAAAAAATAGAGGGCACTCACCGTCAGGAAGAACTTCCACATGACGTCTGAGTTTTCCGCGGAAAAGAGGGTATATAACGGCCACAGGGCAAACACAGCGGCACAGGACAGTTAGCAGTGGCTCAAGGCACTGAGATTCAAACACACTGCTCACGTGCGCAATTCATGCACATAAAACAGGTACGCAGTTCATGCCAGCCTCACACAGCCACGCTGCAAACCACGTACCATATTCATTCTTGCCAGGCGTCCACTTTGCGAAGAACTTCATGGTGAACGTGTGCTCGCCACACTGCTTGTCGACAGGCGGGTCAAATCCTGCGAGTGGCCAGGGCAGCAAGCATCATGGTGTTGCAGTTGGCGGGTCAGTGGATGGTGCATGCGGTGTCAAATGCCAAGTCACAACCACGCAGGTGAGGCACAGGTGGTGTTGCCGTTCATGGCCGAGGGCATGCGGCAGCTGCAGGCTGTCTGCGTACAGGGTACCCAGTTCCGCTCAGAAGAAAGTCAGTCAGTGTCAAAGTGGCGAAGTGTGCAGCAGGCCCAACGTACCGGTGCCGTCAAAGTACTCCTTGCTGATGCGGTCGAGGAGGTTCAGGTGCACGTGGGTCTTGCGAGGCCTCTGGACGCACCACCTGTGGGGAAGCACCACAACATCACACAGACGTGCTCAGCAGACTGGCTGCACATGTATGCACACACATGTATGCCACATTTATACACACACATGCCCGTACACAAGTGTGGGGCAGCACCACAACATGTGCTCAGCAGGCTGCTGGTGCCGCAGAGCATGGTGTTCTGGGAAATGGTGAATGTCAGGTACAACCTCGTCAGCAAGCATGAGCACGTGCCCCCGCATGCTCAGCAGCTGTGTGTGTGTGCATACATACCTGAGGTTGAGGTTGAACTCCTGGCCGACGCCAACAGACTCGGGTATGCAGAGCAGCTGGATGCAGCTGCCGAGCTTCACGCCTGGTGGCGGGTCGGGCTGGTTGCAGCGGTTGTTTTCAGGTATCCAGTTCTCCATGAACTGTCCCTGGCTGAAGTCCAAGGGGAGGATTGTGCCGGGGTTGCCAGCAGCCCTCAATGCGTTGCCAACAGCCGCCACCGCGGCTGTACAGGTGGGGCAGGCAGACGCGGCGGTCACACATGCTGTGAGGCGGCTGTGGTGCGGACTGTAACATAAACGATGCAAGAGCTAGGTCCTTAGCTGAGGCTTTGGAGCAGAATAAGTCGCCAACTATAGCTACGGCTTTGGAGCAGAATGAGTCATTGCAGCGGGATGCGATGCTGGAGTTCCATGTACTTGAGCAATGGCATGGCAGCCATTGCCGACAGTACAGGCACATGCCGCCCACACCATGCAGCAGCGTTGCCAGAGCCAGCCTGACGCTGCGAGCCATGCACACAAGTGAAGTTTGGCACAAACAGAATTTTTGCTGCAACGCACAGAGAGCCACGGGCATCTTGCTTGAGATTGCCTTGTGTGCTTGTATGACACTGTGGCTCAAACGTGGAAGAAAAAAGGTCACCGTGGCTGAGGCATGCCCGCACATCAGAGTTGGGATCGTGAAGCAACAGTTAGTTATCACGGTATGTGGCTGGTGTTCACGTGATTTCACGGTATTTTTTAAAAGTTATGAGTTGTAAATTGGTTGTTGAAGTTGTCACTCAACTTCAACTTCAACTTCACCAAATGCAGAACATGCCCACCACGTGTGTGTGTGCCCCGATTATATGCGGCTCCCCGGTTGTGAGCTCCGAGACGCCACGAAGAAGGCGCGATGTAGCAGGGGGCGATGCCGCGGCCACCACTAGGGGGTGCGGATGGCGTCGCAAGGGGGCAATACCGCCAAATACCACCTGCTCTTGGCGATACTTATTTCAAGGTATCGATAACGCGTACCGCGTGGGCAAACAGTTAGTTGTTACAGTATACCGGCAACGTGAAATAACGCGTTATTTCACGGTATTAATGTTCACGGTCCCAACTCTACCGCACATTACCACTCACCGCACGTCTTGAGTGCGTAGTTGCCGCCAAACTTGCATTCGCACTTCTTCAGGGCGTTGCATGTGGCCGGGCCCGATGCCACGGCCGGGCAGTCCGTATCCACGGCGCACTCGTCTGCGCACATGCACCGGCAATTATGCAGCAGTTATGACCGTGGTAGCACAGTGCACAGCACAGTGCACAGCCTTGTGGTGTGGTGACAGACAGCAGCAGCATTCACCCACAAGCAGCAACGCCATCACTAGCTCATTGCACTGCGCGCCATGCATGTGGGGCATGCGCTTTTGCATATATGAAAACTCATCTAGGAGCGATAAACTCTAGATCTCCTCGCCGGTGGGGCTGTCCCCTGGGCGGAGCCAGTGCAAGCGTGAACAAAGTAAGGACTTCCGCCTACCCAGGGCAGTCAAGTCTCGCACCTACCGAAGCGATTCTATCATAGAGCTGTGGTGCGTTCAAGCGGGGGCTGCAGCACATGTGGCACGGGTTGTACATCACCACTTACTGCATGTTGTGACCTTTGCGCCAGCAGCGGGGACGGGACCAAACGGGCAGGTGCACTTGCCCGCAGTGCATGCGCCATTGACTGGGCAGTCCACCTTGTTGGCGCACTCGTCTGCGCACACGCAGCGAAGCAGCAAGCACCGGCGAGGCGGCGGTCATCAGCAGCGCTGCGGTGCCACTTCAGAAAAAAGATGGCATACTTCGGCGGCGGTCATCACTGTGCACCAGCACGCCGCAAGCTGTCCTGCGGCGATATGGTAAGGCAGCGCACACACACCAGCATACTGAATAAAGGACAGCAGGCTTTCGTGGCAGTCTTAGCAAGTAATTTTTTTCAAAGTGTTGTTGTTTTTGAAATTACATACAATATGCCGATATTACTGTAGTAAATGTATGTGCAGTGTGCAGACGTTGTTGCCAGGCCTATGTGGGAATGCACGTTAAGACCCAAGGCCTTAGCGGGCTAGCACAGGCACTTTCTAGCTTTTCACAATATCTCGGGCCTCACGGGCCTCATCTTAATACTTCATGAAGTACAACGTCACGACACATGCACCGCACTAGCATCGCGGCTCGTACTATGGGCACGCACGGAAGGTGGAACACTCACTGCATGCGCCGTAGGTGCCGCCCTTCTTGCACTCGCACTTCTGCAGTGCGTTGCACGTGGCGTCTGCCGTGCAGTCCGTATTTGCCTTGCACTGCAAGCATGAAGGCCACTCGCCACCGGTTGGGCACTCGCAGACCTTGGTTGTGAAGTTGCAGGTTGGGGTGCCTGATCCGGCCGTAGCTTTTTCGATGCAGGTGGCAGCTGCCTGGCACTGGGGCTCCGCCTCTGCTCACGCAGTAAGCAGCAGCGGCAGCGGCGGTGCACCCGCAGGTGACAATATGAGTTTTTCATTCGACAACATGAGCTGCTGCCATGCCAACTGCCTGCTCAACGCACGCTGCCGCAAGCCGCGTGTGCACAGAACCCGTATTAGGCTGAGCAGCTGATGCTGCTCAGCAGCTCCGCCACAGACATTGTGACATACATATTTAAATATGACAACTCATCTAGGAGCGATAAACTCTAGGTCTCCCTGCAGGTAGGGGCCATCACCCTGGGGTGACCCGTGCAAGAATGTGAACAAAGCAGAGACCTGCGCATGTATGTACATACATGTGCGGTGGCATACGAAGGCTTGAGGTCGGTACTGTACACTGAGATGGGCGACAGCCGGGGAGCATCGCTCGTGATGTGCGTACGCCACATGCCCTTCAGACAGGCGCTGCTTACCGCAGCCGGTTGGCACATGTGCGTTTGCCACGGGCCCTCCAGTTGCTTGGGTGCACATGCTGCTCAGCAGCCAAGCCAAAAACGTTGCGATACACGCGGGGTGGCATACACAGACTTGAGGTTGGCACTGTACACCAGGTGCATGCCAAAGGCCCTTCATATGGGACGTTGCTTACCGCAGCCAGTTGGGAAGCCGGTGCCGTACGCGCACCCGCACTTGAAGTCGGCGGTGCATTTAACAGGCTTGGTGGTGCCCTTGTTCGCACATTGCTTGTCATCATTGCACTCGCCTGTGGGAGACGGAGGCACATGCATGGAAGCGGAGTGCCAAACATGTTGGTGTGCATACATTTATGCTATAACTACATGCACATGTATTTGTGTTTATTTATAGATATACCGGTACATACGAAAACTCATCTAGGAGCAATAAACTCTACAGGTTTGTTACACAGGTGGCACCTGGTGGCGGTGGTGCAGGTGCTTTGTGGGGAATGATGCAAGTTGCTGGATTTGCTGCGACCTATCCGGCATAACACATGAAAAAGTCAATCTTATTTAGGAGAGATAAACTGTACAGGTCTCCCCACCGGTAGGGGCCGTCGCCCTGGGCGGACCCGTGCAAGGGAGTGAACAAAGCAAAGATAGCGCCTACGAATACATATATATAAATGGATGTGCAAGAGTGAAGATGGCGTACAAATGCTGGAGCAAGGAACACATGTATGCGCAACAACGGCACTTGCATCATGGCGTCGAAATGCTGGGGCAAGGGCAGCACATGGGCAACGATGTCACTTGCAGCAACGAGTCCTCAGACTCTGGCCAAGCACGCTTGACAAAAACATTGTGCAGGCAGCGCTGTCCAAACCACAACGCGTGCTGTGCGGTAGGGGTACGGGGAGGGACCACTTACCGCACAACGGGTAGTTGCCGCCATAGTCGCAGGTGCACTTTCCACTGCTGCAGGTGGCGGCACCAGTGCAGTCCGCGCTCTTCTCACACATGGGTTCTGGCAGGCGGGCAGGGATTGCGTAGAAACGGAAGTGTGCAGGCGCAAAAAGAGTGCATGTGAATACTACGCTACAGCAAGCAGAAATAATCATAATAATAATATACCGGTATGTAATAGGTGCTTGCTGCACATGCACGTGTGTGCTCAACACCGATTACGGGCATGAGTGCTGCAAAGGTAACGGCCTTCAGGTGCGAGACACAGGCGATCAGTGTGGCTAGGGTTGCGTGAAAACGTATACTTCAACTGGAAGTACACAGCAAGGCCATATATGGAGCGTATACACTGCGTGTATTGGTAGTGTTTGAAAAGAAAGTGATAGTAACAGCCTTGCGCAGGCGTGCGTGGGCAATGTCTGGTGCTCTTGCACGGTGGCTGGTCCAGCAACGAAAGTTATAGCACATGTTTGAGCAAGAAAAGGACGGCCAAATACGTTTTCATGCAACCCTAGGTGTGGCACTTACTGCAAGCGTTGGGGTAGGCGCCGTTGCCGTATTTGCACTCGCACTTCTTGCTTGCGTTGCACACGGTGGGGTTGGCGGTGAGCGTGCAGTCCCCAGTCCCGTCAGCCCCCCCGTTCATGCACTCGTCTACATGAACACACACAAAAATCGTTGCGCACAACATGACACGTGCCTTAGAACCAAGTGCAAAGTGACACAGGGCAAGGCGCGCATGAGAACAGAAAGGACCTGGTGCGTGCAGCATCACACACACAAGGGAGGCCGCCACTATGAAAGCGGTGACTCGCAGTACGGGCGGACCTGTTGCTGGCATGCGGACAGGAGTGCATGCCACACCACGCCGTGCCATGCAAGCAGTCACAGCAGTCAGAGGGGCCACTCACTGCAGTTGGGGTAGGTGCCACCGCGCGTGCCGCAGTCGCATTTCTTGGCGCCACTGCACTGGCCCCAGGGGGAGCCCTTGCAGTCAGTGTTGGCATCGCACTCCTCTACGATAGGCAGTGTAAAGAACGGTGCGGGAGGGCGGGGGAGTGGCGCATTACCAGAAACGTGAGCGGCATCTCAGTGGCGGGTGCATCACGATGTCCATGCACGCACTCCTGCAGGCCGTGTGCATGTCGAACAAGGTGCAATCCGTCACGGTTTCCATGCACGCACTCCGGCAGGTCGTGTGCATGTCGAACACGGTGTGGAAGGTGCACTGCGGTTGTGGCACAACCACGGTGTCTGGCACACAGGCTCTGCCTGCAGGCAGCGGTGGCGCCAAAGGGAGCACTGCGCAGGGCAACGGATTGGTTGGCACTTACTGCAGTTGGGGTAGTCGCCAAACTTGCACGCGCACTTGCTGTTGGTGCACAGGGTGGTGCCAGTGCCACTCATGCACTGAGCCGCCGAGCTGCATTCCCCTGCACGTGCAGATGGGGCACACACACAGGAGAGGCCACCAAATCAGTGTCACTGCCCCCGTCCCCAGCGGTGGAGCAGAGCAGGTGTCCTGGTGCTGCGCACGGAATGGGAGCTGACATTGGACTCCCACATCACCGGAGCATCACCACTCCGCAAGACGGGTTGCTGTCTGCACCTCAGAGTCAGCTCAATGCCGCAGTGGCTGACCACACACCAGGCCACATAGCGGTTGAGTGCGGGGTGCTGCCTGGAGCAGCCTGACCACGCACTCAGTGCACGGGGGTGCACAAGCTCTGGACCCCGCGGTGAAGCGCGAGCCGCACTTAATTAAAGCGAACTGAAACGCGCGTGCATTGTAATGCAACAGGTTGTGCGATACATGGGCATTGGCAGCACTGGCTTGCCATTCCTACACACGCGATACATGGGCATTGGCAGCGCTGGCTTGCCATTCCTACACAGGATGCGCCGGCAAGCAACAAGATGCCAGCACTCTCTGCCGTGCCCATTCTCTTACCACAGCCGTTAGGGTAGGCTCCTCCATATGTGCAGGTGCACACGCCATTTTTGCAGTCGGATGGGTTCGTTGACCTGCATAGCTTCGCGGCATGGCACTCGGGCTCTGCAGATGCAGCACACAATTTTAGGGTTGCACACAAACGTACATGAGCGTCTTGTCAGAACATGTGCAATAGCTGGTCGTGCTGGGCCAGCCACGATGCAAGAGCACCAGACATGACCCCGCACAAGCCACGCCAAGCTGGAACTACCACTATATCTTTCAGAGCATAAGCCATGCACACTGTATGTACGCTCCGAACATGGCGTATACAGCTTGGCCATACACGTTTTTGTGCGACCCTACACAATTGGGGCGAGCAGGGGCACGCAGGGTTTTAGGCACTTGCGGAGCAGCCCTGCATGCTAAATGGGGAGCGCAAGCCTGCTGTGGCACGCTCTCTTGTTGGTGGCAATTGTTGACTTGGTGCCTGAAAACAAAGTGTGCTGCAGGCTGCAAACAACCTTGGAGGACATTGGAACCCTGGCCCTGACTCGAAACCAAACAGCAGGCTGCAAACAACCTTGGAGGAAATTTGGAACCTGGCCCTGACTCGCCAGTCGAAAGCAGACAGCGGTGACTACAATACACACACGCACGCAGACATGAACACGCGGCGGCGGCAACTAACCTTTATCGCACATGGGGAACATGCTCCCCCCCCACTTGCATGTGCACGAGTGGGCTTCGCACGAGACGGCGTTCTCGGTCTTGTCGGTGCAGTCGGTGTCCTTGTAGCAGTTGTTGACTGCAGACAGACAGGCAAGCGCAAAAACGGGTGGCAGCGGTGAGGTCGGCGCAGCTGCAGGCACTCACTTGCCTCTGCGTGAAAAACATTATCGAACCTCTTTCCACAGTGATTCTCGCTCTGTTCTCAACACCGTAGGCGTCATAGCGTACACAATTTGCTACTGTGGGATGTACTAAATGCACACATACATACATGCCATTACACACACATGTATATACATACACACACTCACTGGGGTTGCAGCGTGGGAATGTTCCACAGTAGGAGCATTGGCACACGTAGCCATTACATGCACACAATCTCACTCGGGTTGCGGCTTGGGAATGCTTCACAGCAGAAGCACTGGCATACGTGGTCGATGCACACACATGTACTTGTACTAAACTCCGCTTAGGGCACGGAAAGCACTTTGCACATGGTTCGTGTGACCAGACACACATGCACATATGCACACACTCACTTGGGCCGCAGAGCGGGAATTTGCCACAGTAGGAGCACTGGCAGACGTGGTCGATGCACACCGCGGGGTGGTCCATGCGGTCGCTCTTGCAGTCCGTGTCCTTGTTGCACTCGGGGTTCTTGCCGCAGACCGGGTAGACGCCACCATTTTCGTAAGCACACACGCACGTGTTGTCCACGCACTTGACCAGGTCGGGGGGGCCGTCGCATGGCTTGGTGGCAGAGCAGGCAGGCTCTGCAAGGGCGCAGCAGAGAGCAAGAGCCAGTGAGTGTCCGCGTGATGGCAAGCTTGCCGCCAGATGCTGTGGGAAGCGACATGCGTGCACCATTTCTGCTGCAAGTCGGGCAAAACGATGCCTCGGCTCCGCGTGCACAAGTAGGAGGTGTCAACCAGTGTAATCTGTGCAAAAAGGTTGTAGGCATGGTGAAGCAGCCACCAAGGAAAGCACGTTGTGCACACTTACCAGGCTTGCAGTTGTCTGGGTATACCCCGCCGTGCTTGCACTCGCACTTGCCGCAACTTTTGTTGCACTGGCCGTTCCTGCCACAGTCGTCATCCCCCCAGCACTCTGCACAGCAGCACGATAGTGAACACACTCTCAGAGCTTGACACATGCAGCATGTTCCAAGCAGCAGCACGATGACACAAAGCAGGGTAACACAGCGCAGGCAATGAAAGCAGCAGCATAATGACACAAGGCAGGGGTAACACAGCGCAGGCAATGTGGGGCAACAGCAGCACGCGCCATGTTCCAAGCAGCAGCACAATGGCACAAGCAGGGGCAACACAGCGCAGGCAACGTGGGGCAACAGCAGCATGCGCTGGCATGCAGTGGTGCGGGCACTCACTCTTGTTGCACTCAGGGTACGAGCCGCCGTTGAGGCAGACACACTTGTTGTGGCTGCACGTCGACCCCTTTGCACCGCAGTCAGCCTTGGACTCGCAGCCTGTGCGCCAGCGAGGCAACGCCATACCACACGCACTGGGGTGAGACCATATGCAATGCAATCAACATGTGTGCCAGCTGCTGCAAACGCCATTGTGTTAGGCACCGTGTGAGTGTGCACTCGCAATGTATTGCCCTCTGCTACACGCCTGGCACAAAGCATGCTGCGGGTGGCATGACTTGGGGCGCCGGCACCGGCCAAGCCAAACGCACGCACACATTTCTTTGTGATTGAGTGCCAAGCTTAAACAGACAGGGCTTGACTGGCCTACGCCCAGGGGCAAGCGCATCCAAGCGCATAGGGCAGCAGATGTTCAAGAACGGCACTCCACAACTCAGATACACTTTTTTTTTGCGTCATAGAATGTGCCCGCGCTTCTCCTTTCCATGTTTTCAAAAAGTATTGGGCTGGCTTTTCACACCTAAAGTGCCTCGAACTCTAGGTATAGCCTCACATCCAATCCCCAAACTTGTAAATACACAAAATACTTCAAGTTTTTATCAAGTTTAGAACGACCACACAGCGCGTGGAGTCTCAATACAACATGGGTCGCTGTGTTGCTTCACACACGGCAATACAATGCCTGCCCTGCCAACAGCTGTTGGCCTACCACCTGGGGCACACCGGCAACCGGTGTCAACACGTGTTTGATGTTTGTGCACTTGGATTCTCAGTATAATGTGGGTCGCCAGTGGCAAGAGGACACTCGCTCGTTTGGCTGCTGCGATGCTTCCACACACGGCAATACAATGCCTGCGGTGGGGCAACCTGTGCCAACACGTGTGTGTTTCATTTGGGTGCACTTACGTCCGCAGGGGCAGACCTCATCACGCGACTTCTGGCAGGGCTGCCTGTCCCCTCCAAGGCCCACTGTCCCCTCGGGGCACATCTCGCACACGGAGGAAGTGTCTGCGGCGCCATAGCCCTTCTTGCACACTGTGTTGAGCGACGCGGGCAGCAGCAGGCACGCAACAGGAATGAGTTGCTGGTGTGCGAAGCCTTGAGCACAAGTGTCTGATCAGGAGAGAGATGAAAAAAGAACACTGGTGCGCAAGCCTCCAAGCGCATGCCACAACAACAGAGAACGTGTTTTCTGTCACCTACTGTACAACGTGCACAATCACAACACATGACCCTTCTCCTGGATGCGGCAGCCCAGCTGGCCGGTACTGCTGCGCATGGCATGAAGGTGGGTAGTGGCACTGTGATGCCAGCTGCTGATCGGGAATTAGAGCAAATTGTTGAGTTTTAAATCAAATAAAGAACTAAAGCATAAAAGTTGCTCACCGCAGGAGGTGCCGGACTCATCAGGGGTCTCAGAGCTGGGGCAGGCTGCAGGGGGGCAAGCACAGCAGCGGCACAGGAAGGAGTTGGTGGCACTTAGCCGCAGTCTGCTGCAATGAGGCAGGCGCGTCCGCTTCTGTTCAGCACTGCACATGCCACAAGGCGCTGGTGCCAAGCGGCTCAGGGGCATGCCAGCATAGGGCGGCTCATGGGTGCGAGCTTACTGGCGTCTACCAAAAAGGGCTGCAAACCACACCACAGGTGGCCTGGCAGGCAGTTTAGAGCATGCAAACTGTGTCCGTCTGGGTGCACGGCCATCAGTGACACAGACACTCACGTATGCACTTGATGGGGAGTTTGTGAACGTTGTTGCTCGTGGGAGGCACATAGTGGCCCTCGGGGCAACCTGCATAAACAGCCACGGCACAAGCAGCAGCACGTCTTGGCATCAACAGCAAGAAAAACAAAGACACAAGGAGTTGCATGGCACAGGCACAGCGTGTCTGGCATTTACCACATGAAGATCCACACATTGCAGCGAACAAGGCCATCGTAACTCATCTCTCATGTGTAAACAGTGCAACTGCCCCATTACCTTCACAGCACTTGCTGTGACGCTCACACAGTGACACCGCAAACTGCCCGTCACTTCTTCACGTGCACTGCATAATCGGTGCTGCGCCGCCGGCATTGTGACCAGTGCCACGTGTGTACACCCACTCACGTTCACAGCCGTCCTGCGCAGCGTTGGGCACCATGCCGACAGGGCAGTAGGTGCACTCGGCACGGCCACCGGGCGAGTACTTGCCCGGAGCGCACTTGTAGCAGCACTTGCCAAGCGCGGAGGGCTCGTAGCCGGGCTGGCACACTGGTGAGAGTTGTTTGCAGTGATGGGAGGTAGCAGACGCAACGCAGGGAGGCACATGAGCGCACGCCGGTTAGGGTGGTGGTACTCCCACATGCGTCCACGCATGCACACACAAGTGACATATATATATATGCATAGCGGCAAGGATGCACACGCGCCAGCATCTAGGTGCACCCCATGTGCCTGTGCGGCAGCCCTCCACGGCCACCGGCGTAGACACACAGTTGCCGTGGCATGGCGCGATTGCCGCCAGCCCTGCTCATACACGGCACTTAAGTAGTCGTTTGCTCGTTATTTAGCCGGTTGAGACTTAGTCAAAGCCTGCCAGCAGCTGTTCAGTGGCCACCTGCGTAGACATGTCATATGCCGCCAGTCGCACTCAATACATAAACTCACGTGGGCAGGCGGTCTTCTCAGCGTTGGCGGCAGTTCCCTCCTTGCAAGGCACGCAGACATCCCCATTGGGGGACACGGTGTTGCCAGGGCACAGAGTGCACTCGGGGCCGCTGTGGCCGGGCAGGCAGTCTGTGCGTGTGTGGCCACAACAGCAGCAAACGCGGTGGCAGCAGCAAGAGGAGGGGGCAGGTGAGCCTGTTGCAAGGTGGGAGCAAGCGTACCTGGCTCCCAAACGGTAGGCGACCTCACACACGCACACATAGTCCTGCCACCACCCACCGCGAAGTATAATGCAGCATAACAGAGTGCGAAGATGCCGCCGCGCGCGTGCCGTGCGGCAGCGGCAGTACACAACACAAACACGGCAGCATAGAAGAACCATTGCCAAGCACTCACCTTCGCAGCAGGTGTGGTCCGCGCTGGCCTTGAAGCCCTCTGGGCATTCACGGCACTCAGCCCACGGGCCTCCCTCGGAGTAGGTGTTGCCGCAGCAGGCGTCGCAGTGCGGGCCGGCGAACCCAGGGGAGCAGACTGTCAGAGCACAGACAAACAGAAGTGGCAGCAGCAGCAGCAGAGGGAAGGCACGAGCACAAGAGTGAGGCGCGGTATGAGTGACACTGCAGGCTAATCACGCGTGTGTGTGCATCCACTCCACTGCTGGAGCCGCTGCTGAGCACAGCAGACCGCAAGCGCTCAGGTGCCATCGCTCTGCTACGTGAGCACGGCGCCGAACTTGCTGCAGCAGATCATGAGCAGCCCCCTTGCACCTTCTCACAGCGCCCGGCGACGACTCACCGCAACTGGTCTGGTCCTTGCTGGGCTGCAGCTTGCGCTGAATCTCAGTGGCCTTCAGCGGGTTGGCCACCTTGGGGCACTCCTTGCACTTGGCATACTGGCCGCCGGACGAATACTGTCCCGTGGGGCACTTCTTGCACGTGTTAGTGAGGTCCTTGCCATACCCCGCTATGCACCCCGAGCACTCAGAGTGCTCAGAGTTGGGCGCAGACCCGTCGTGGCAGGTCTTGCAGGGCTCAAAGCGCTTGGTGGGGTCGTCTTCGTGCAGGCCGGCCGCAGCCGTGTTGCCCTCGCACTCGTGGCAGTCGACGCCGCCGTGGCCCGGCATGCACTGGTTGCAGGAGCAGTGGTCCTTGTTGGCTGCGTACCCCTCGGGGCAGCACTGGCACTGCGCGTCCACGCCGCCCTCAGAGTACGTGTTGCCGAAGCACGGCCTGCAGCCCTTGCCGCCAAAGCCGGAGGCGCAGCCTGGCAGTCACAATGAGGCAGGAGAGTGTCATGTGGTGAGCAGGCAGTGGCTGCCTTACACAAGCACTTCACACCCGTGCACGTGTGCAGCAGACGGACTGTCCCTGGCTGTTGGCTGCGCACTCTGCGTGCTGCCATACAAGCAGCAACCTGCATGCAACTGGCTCTGCTGCAAACCAAAAATGGGCGCACGTCATGTGATGCGGCAAATAACCAGCCACACTGGTCCACAACGACGTAAATGCTGGCTCACCCTCGCAGGAAGTGTGGTCGTGGTTGGCCTGGTATCCCCAGGGGCAAGAGTAGCAGCGTGCGTGGTCGCCGCCCTGGGAGACAGTATTTCCCGTGCACTGTTCGCAGAAGAGACAAGCAGGGGTGACATATGCACAAGTGTCAGCATTTGCCTGCTGTCACGGTATGAACAGGCACTCTCGCACGCAGCTGCTGCAGGGTGCAAAGCGACTGCCAACGAACATGCCGTGTGGTACAGTAGCGCTGCACTACCAGTGTAGTCTTGCCAGCGCAATCAATCCAGGGGACATCCACGTGAACACCAACTCAATGTGTAGCAGCATAAAAAGGGCAACACAGCCGGTCATGCTGCTGTGGTCATGTCAGCTGCTACGCACTGCCATGTTATGGATGGTGTGCCAGTGCACGTGCGATGTGTAGCAGCATAAAAAGGGCAACACAGCCGGTCATGCTGCTGTAGTCATGTCAGCTGCTACGCACTGTCATGTTATGGATGGTGCGCCAGTGCACGTGCGATGCTGCCATGTGAAACATTTGCAGCAGCACCATGACACAGCAGCAGGGCGGATAGCGCGCGGCAACTGCTTCATATTGTCTGCCCAATTGCTGCTACCGCTGCGCCGAAGCGTCAAACTTGATCATTAGTTATTTGGGCTCTTCTACACGCACACACCTTTTCGCACTTGGTGGGGTTGTGGGGGGAGTTGTCGCCGTAGCCCGGCAGGCACGCTGCACGCGCAGGGGTGGTGCGGTAGCAGTGGGGGAAGGGTTAGAAGTGGATAGATGCTCAGGTGCTGAGGTTGCCAGCATGCGCATCAAAAATTGACAGCAGCAGCAGGTACCACCAGCCTGGCTGTGCTGCTCACATGCTGCCGCGTAGTGTACAGAGCCGCAGCACAGCGGGAAGATAGGCCACAGTGCCGTAGTTGAGGTCCGAGACACCAGAGCACTAGCAGGAGGGGCAGCTATCAAGGCCACCACCAGCTGCACCAAAAGTGTTTGCGTACTACGCACACCAGCGTTCCTGCAAATTGTTCAACCAACAGCAGCCAGCAACGCCCAGCTTCACCACCCGCTGCCCCCCCAGGTCTCACCATTGGAGGTGCAGTGGTCGTCGCTAACTTTGTAGCCCTCCTCACACTGCAGGCACTCGTCCAGGGAGCCGCCAGGCGACCAGGTATTGCCAGTGCACGGCCTGCAGTGTTTGCCGCCGAAGCCAGCAACGCACACTGTGAGGCAGGGTGGCAGGGGCGGCGGCAGAGGCACCGCCGTACCAGCAGCAGCAGCAGCAGCGGCATGTTGTCAGCACATCAGCAACCGCAACAGCAGCGTTGAGCCGGCAACACACACTGTGAGGCAGGGGCGGTGGCAGGGGCGGCGGCAGAGGCACCGCCGTGCCACCAGCAGCAGCATCGGCAGCTTTCTTGTCAGCACACCAGCAACCGCAACAGCAGCGTTGAATCAGTGCAACGGCAACTGCTACCTTATCACCCGTCACGTCGGCAGCACTTCAGGCAGCACGCAGCCAATGTGCTATGAGGGCAGTGCTGCTAGCAGCAGGCAGCGCTGCCCGCGAACTGGTGCGCGCTGCGCTGGAGCGTGCTGCTGCTCCAACACAGCTTCCAACTTCAGCCGTTGGCAAGGACGAACTCTGCGTGCCAGAGGCAGGGCGTCCCAGGTCCGCTCTTGCGACAACCGTTAAGCCCACACCGCAGCAGCATGTCCAGCCGCAGCTGCTGCTGCCGTCGCCGGCCGGGCGGCACCCGCGTGCCGGTGGCTGCTGCTTGGTGCTGGGAGCATGTTTTTTGTCGTGATCATCATCACACAAGATATTTTGATGAGAACCTTGCACTCTGTGCTCTCGCCGGAACGCAGCAGCACCGCCGGCCGCACCACGGCGGCATCGCAGAAGCAGCAGGGTGCCTACCGCCCCAGCAGCACAACACACGCCCCCGGCCGCCGCCATCACTCACCGTCGCAGTACGTCCCCGAAGAATGCGCCCTGAACCCAGGTGCACAGGGTGTGCAGGATGTCTTGTCAGGGCTTCCGCCAGGAGAAAAAGCGTTCAACTGCTGGCACGGCGAACATGACTTGCCCGCATAGCCCGGCAGGCACAGGCTGCAGTGGGAGCCCCCCCACCCGGGCAGGCAGCCCTTCTTGGTGAGCTGCCGGTGCAGCTGCGCAACCTCCTGCTCCTGCTGCCCGCCTGCCAGGCCAACGCCTGCCAGCACGGCCAGCGCCCACAGCTGCGGGCGCATGGTCCCCCCCCCAGGTGGATGCCGCTGCCGCTGGCTGCTGCCGCTGTAGCTTGGTGCCGCACCCAACCAGTAGGTCTGCTGCTGTCGCTGCTGCACCTTCGACTGCTGCGCTCCGCGTGCTTGCCGCTTTGCAGAAGCTTGCAGTACCCAGAAATAACGGTCAAGTTTCAACGTCCCTCCCTTAACGCTCAGAGTGACTGCACCCAGGTTGCGTGCGCTAGATGCATGCACACACAAAGATGTGTGCAGCAGCGAAGCACCACTGACTGCCGTGGCAAGCGCTAGGCTGCTGGTGAGAGAACCCTGTCGCGCGCGCCTGCCTCCTCCGCTGGCTGGCGGCGGCACAACCCGTCTTGGTGACTGTCTGCAAAACTGCAGCTGGTGTGCCTCTCGAACGAGCCCTTAGAAGCAGTATGCGGGTCACACCCGTGTGTGTGTGTTGAGGGTGAACAACAAAGAGAGAGAGAGTGTGTCGTGCGCTCAGTCGAGTGCCTGTCAGGCAGTGCGCTGTGCGTCTGCCGCTGCCAGCATGCTGCCAACACTGCTGCCTCCACTAGTGCCTCTGCGAGGTTTCACACCAGCACGCAGCTCCTCGCCATCAGCCGGAAGTACTACCATCTCCCGAACCAAGCGGGGCGTTGCAGCAGCAAGAGACAAGTGTCCTGCTGCCACACCTGCGAGTCAGACACAGTGACACAGTTGGCTTGCTGAGGCACACTCAAGGCAAGTGTCCAGCAAACGCTGCTAGCTGTTGCAAGGGGTCCTCACCACCACCGCCTACGTGCTGTAGCTCCAGCAATGCTCAACAGCGGCGGGCAGCAGCAGCCCTACACAGGTCCTGCTTTTCGCAGGTACTTCTCAAGCAGAGAGGCGCGTCGTCAGCCATCACCAGCATCAATACAGCTCTGTGCATTATGTCGCCGTTCGTGCGGTCCACCAGCACCCAGTTGTCGGGGGCAAACAACAAATAGTAGTAGATGCAGCAAACGTGTTGCGGTGTCGCAACAGCACCTCATGCACACACCTGTTGTTGTACACCCGCCGGGTGTGCTTGCTTGGGCCTACACTAGTGGCTTGCATATTTATACGCATGCGCGCTAGCACGGGCAGAACAAACAAGTGAAGCGGCATGCATACAAGCCATATCATCATGCATGCTGCTTTGAAAAACTCCGCTTAGGGCGCATGGCGTGTGTGTGACTGGGAAAAAGCACTACTCAAACATGCTGTCCCCGGTTGCTAGTCAGCAAGATGGCACTGCTCAGCACTGTGCAATCTTCATGTAAGCCTGACATGCTGCCATAGCACGGCTCTAGTGTTTAAAATCTGAACTTGACATACACTAGTTCTGGCAGCGCCGGGGGTTTAGAGCCAGGTGCAGGCGTGAGCGGTGCTGTGGCTGGCACCCTAGCAGATGACCCATCCTGTCAGGTATACCTACCTATAGCCCCCAATACTGTAGCTGGCGGTCGCTTGAAGCCTCATGCGTGCTGTGCTCCTGTTGATGGTGCACAGCTTTGAGTGTCTCAATGGGCCAGCCCACTGCTACTGCAGACATGCATGTTCCTGGGTTCTTGCACACCCACGAGAAAAACAAATGCATGGACACTGTACACTACTTGAGAGGTAGATTGACGTAGACGGGCTTGCCATCAAGCCACGGCATTGCCGACGTGCCGGTGCACGACACTTTATAATGCTGCATCATAGTATGGTACTTCGTAATATTAGGTACCGGTACACAGCATGTCTGATCATGTTTTTTCCGGTCACACGCACACCATGTGCAAAGGGGCTTTCCGTGCCGTAAGCGGAGTTCAGAAAGAGTACCATGAAATGTTTGACCCCACATCATGTGTATTACCTCTGATGTACATGCGTATGCACACCTGAGCTGCGTGTGCATGCCTTTACTTGTGCTGCAGGCATAGTGGCTCAGAGCCTTGCACCTGGTAGCTGCCACACTGGCGCCCCTACTAGTGACGTGACAAAAGCCTTTAGTACTTCAAGAGGTATGTGACTTAAGACTTAAAAGTCGTACTTGTTCCAGTTGCCAAGCTATTTGCACAGGCCAACTGGCTCTGTGTGTGTGTTGACTGCTGACACGCAGTCACACCACTGCTGTTGGACTGCCATGGCAACCACTTTGCAACAACACTGCACGCAATGGAGGACGGCGTACGCACTGTACAGCAACACACCACACCAAGAAGGGAGCATGTTGAGATGAGTGCACGTGCTGACATGCTGATGTGCAAGCTTAAGCGAGCAAGTGAACACTTGAGGAGGACCATAGTAGCCCCTTGGGCCTTTTGGCACCGAGGACGCTGCTTGTGTTGGCAGCTCTTGGAAGTTGGTGCAGTGGCGGCACCAGCAAGTTCGCTTGTGAGGGTAAGCTGCCGGGCAGGGAGGTCAACAGGGGACGCGCAGCAAGGCATTCCTATACCAGGCTAACATATGTGTATACACATGTGTCGCGAGCGGTGCTGTTGGTAGCACGAGGTTGCCTAGTGCCAGCATGCCTACATGTAACCGGGGCATGACAGTAGAGGCTTAACACCTGTTCACCAGCCCACTGAATACACTGTGCTCTTGGCTGCACAGGCGCGCATATGAGCAAGGGCATATCAACGCCATTGACTCTGGGCACAATGGCATTCCAGCCCACCAGCTGCTGCTGCTGCAGCGCAAGTTGCGTGTAGTACTCAAACTGGGTGGTCACTTGAACTGCTTAGCTCATGCGCCCTTTCATAAGCGCTGCCCAAACCCTGTCATTGTGGCTGCCTGCCTTTGGGTGCCAAGCCATGTGCGTGGTTTTTTTAGAAGATTGGGTTCCTGCGCTGCTAGTAGGGTAAGTACCCAAGTAGACTACTCGGAAAACACACAAACTTACTTGGGTGAAATGGTAGTGGTAGCTGCTTTTTGATACCACTTGTACTTCTACTCAACTCTGCTGGTTGCACGGAAAGCACTGCGCACATAGCTTTGCAACTGGAAAAAGCATGAGTCTTACTTCAGAGAAACTTGGCTTAGCGCGCAACAAGCCCCTTTGCACAGGGTGTGCGTGTGACCGGGAAAAGCATGATCAGACATGCTGTGTACTTTTATTAAACTCCGCTTAGGGCGCGGAAAGCCCTTTGCACACGGTGCGTGTGACCAGGAAATCAGGCAGGTAGCGAAAAAC
>JAULBY010080756.1:0-30767 GCA_032358315.1 Ophiocytium majus
GAGAGGCTGCAAAGTTGAAGTATTGCTTATAGACTTTGATAGAAAATCTCGGCCCCAATGCGATCCCCTTGATGGCATGTAAGATACACCCGGGGCAAGCCTCTTGGAAAGAGGGTGCGAAGCGTTAAATGAGGCTAGATTCTTATGAAAAAACATCTCCAAGCGCTCGATCGAATTGAAGCGGCTTTGAAGGCCCATGATCTCAATGAAGCCCATGTTGTCCAAGCGTTGAATGTCCTCCGTGAACACGTGCAGTCACTCCCTAAGGACTCGGCCGCCAAGCTTGGCCCTTTGCCGGCCCCTGCAGAACTTAAAAATCATCCGGCCGGCCTCGCTCTCTACACTGATGGCGCGTGCCGAGGAAACCCTGGTCCCGGTTCTTGGGCCTGTGTCGCGCAAACTCATGACGGCACCATCGTCTTTGAGAGCTGCGGGCACGAGTCGTTGACCACCAATAATAAGATGGAAATTCAGGCCGTGATTGGTGCCTATCACCAGTTCGAACAGCATCTTTTGGGGCAGCCCTTCAATCATCCTGATCCAGTCCTTCTTTTCACGGACTCAAAGTATGTGGTGGATGGTTTGAATCAATGGGTACCCGGTTGGAAGAGCAAAGGCTGGAAAAAAGCCGATGGTAAGACACCCGAAAATCTGGAGCTGTGGCAAGAACTCGACCAAATGAAAGCGAAGTTCCCACAATTGAAAGTGGGCTGGGTTCGTGGACACAATGGTCATCCGCAAAACGAGCACTGTGATCAACTCGCGAACAGACTACTCGATGAAGAAGGCTTTTAGTCTCCTCGCCCTGCTTTGGGCGCTGCCAAGCTTTGCCTGCCAGATTAAACACGAAATTATTTCTCTATCGGCACCTGTCACAGGAGTTCTAGAGGAATTAGAACTGCTCGATGATTCTCGTTTGAAAGGCATTTCTCTTTTTCATCCGATCGAGAAAAAAGCCTTTAAGGGTGAGCGTTTCGGTGGAGGAGTGTTTCTCGCCCAAAAAACACTCAAGGCTTTTAAAGACAAAACGGTCTTCTTTGATGAGTCGGGTGAAACCGCACGTCGTCTCAAGCAAGCGGGTCTCACTAAGACCGTGCTCATTAAAACGCGCGGCATGGACCCTTTCGAAGTGACGGAGAAGACTCTCAAGACACTAGAAGCTCACTTGAGTAACTGCCCGACTGAAGTGTTGCGTCTGCGTTTATGGGCCGCCAATGAAAAGCAATATTTGTTGGCGCAAAAAAAACTCCAGCATCCGATTTATTTTTTCCTCGGAGAAATTCGCGGGAATAAGTTACCCGAGTTGATGATGGTGAATGATGGGCCCGTTTTGTTTTGGACACGCAATGATCGCATTCGCTCGTTTGACAGCTCTCTTGCCTATGTCCGTTGGGGAGAGAAGTGGCGCAAGGCCTTAACCGGCAAAGAGGCCCTCGTTGGCATCAGCGAACTCAAGCCAGGAAACAAGTTCGAGCTGTTTAAAGGTGAAGGCCGCTTGTGGAATGTGAAAGATGTGGGGGCCCTCACTCCTGGCCCCTCACAGATTCGCTTTATGAGGCACTTCACGGATACTTGGAAAGAAAAGAACTAAGCTTTCTTCCCGTAGCGAGCGGCAATCGCCTGCATCTTCTCGAAGTCTTTCGTACTGACAATCGCACCCGTTTTCAGTGGGGCTTCTGCGGCCATTTGATTCATCTGCTTCACACGCTGCTCTGAAGGTGGGTGCGTGCTCATGGCATCGGTCACTGAGGCGAGGAGTTTATTGCTATCGCCTTTGGCCTTCTTCTCCATGTCGAGAAGTTTCGCATAGAATGTACCGACGTGATTACGATCGTAGCCGGCCGCCAGCGATGTACGGAAACCGATGCGATCGGCTTCCATCTCGTCTTCCCGTGAGTTGGCCATGAAGGCGTACTTTTGAATCAGGAGACCACCGCCTGCTCCAGCAGCTGCACCATAGAGCGCAGCTTTTTGCAGGCACTCATTGTCTTTTGGTTTGCAGAGCATTTTGCCCAAGCCAAAACCGGCCGCGCCGCCGAGCAATCCGCCCACGGCACCGTAGAGCCACGTTTTTTTCTCTGATTGTTTGGCCGCTTCCATGCGTTCTGCTGTGTGGCGCGCTTTGATGTGACCAATCTCGTGGCCAATCACCCCAGCAAGTTCAGCTTCTGTTTCCGCCATAGTGATGAGCGGTGCAGTCACCATCACGGTGCCCGCTGGCAAAGCAAAAGCATTCACATAGTTCACATCCACCGCAGTGAAGGTGTAGTTGTAGGGCTTGCCGCCTAAGTCATTGGCACGCACGATACGCTGTCCAATAGTATTCACATAGCTCTGCAATTCAGAGTTTTGAATCGCGGGATAGTCTTTCTTCATTTGTGGCAGAACTTCCGCCGTCATTTTACGTTCAGCCTCAGGAGTGAGGGACGTTTTTTGGCCAGAGTTATCCCCTTCGCGCAGTCGCTCTTTGGTCGACTTCGTGGCGCAGGCGCTAGCGATGAGTAGGGGAGCGGCCTGGAGAAACAAACGCCGGCCCATCTGGGTCGAGGTGAGTTCTTGTAGGGCCTTTTCAAGTTCAATTTCGTTATGAGTCTGAAGTGACATAGATATCCTCCGAGACACATTGTACGAGGGACTTTAGAATCATGGAAGACGTTATGCTGCACATAAAAATCCATCACTCCGTTTTACGAAGTCAGCTCCGCTGGAATGTGGATGTGTCGCTTAATGCTGGCGTCTGTCATCGCCTTGCGGCACCCAATGGCGCCGGCAAAACAAGCTTTCTCGAGGAACTCAAGCTTCATTGGACGGAACTTTTTCCGACCCACTTACTTGGATTTACTGATCAGGCGGCCTTGGCTCCTTTCCAAGATCTTACGCTGGAAGCAGTGATGGATGTTTTGTGGGATGTAGTGCCCGAGCGTCGCATCGGTGCAAATTGGCGCGCTCTTTCATGGTGGCAAACGAGCGATGTACGCGCTTGGTGGTCACGGAAAATCTCCCAGCTCTCCGGCGGAGAAAATCAGTGGGTGAAGATCCTCATGATGCGTTCATTGGTGAGTGATGTTTGGGTGATGGATGAGCCTTTTCAATCTCTGGACCAAAAACGCCAAAGCGAGTTGTGGGTTTTACTGCAAGAGTGGCTTGCGGCCGGAAAATATCTTGTGTTAGTCCATCACGGAGAAGTCGCCTTGCAACCGCTTCAGTCATGGACGCTGTACCCTTCTGACCAAGGTCTCTCCTGGAAGGCGATGACATGAGTTGGGAATTTGATATCGCGCGTTTTCTCACAGCTTGCACAGCGGGAATTCTGCTTTCTTTTGCCGGTTCAATCGTCCAGCTCACCGGTCGAAACGAGCTCGCATCACCGAGCACCTTAGGAATGGATGGTGCGGCGGTATTTATCATCATGCTGGCCTATCTCCTGGAGAGTTTCGGTTGGGGGATCGGAAGTTTGTCTGACACAGCTTTCTTGCTGGGTTTGGTTTTGAGCGCACTGCTGTGGTTTGCGACCCAAAAAATGCAGTGGCGAACTCAAGGAGATTTTCGAGTCATTCTATTACTTGGGTTGAGCGTAAATCTTTTTGTGGGTTCGCTCTTTGCAGTCATGCAGTTTTTGGCCATGGCCTTTAATCAAGAATTTCCCGAACAGCTTTGGTTCGGCCGTATGCAAACGCTCTCGGCGTTAGGGTGGGGGCTTTCACTGTTCGTCTGGATTCCTTTGGTGCTTTTCATGTTACAACATCGTGGTTCTTGGAAAGCTTTGTTGTTAGGCACAGGTTGGTGCCGCGGTTTAGGCATTCCCGTTGATAAAATTGTTCGCGGCTCTTTGCTTTTGGCGTTTGTAGCGACCTTGTGGGTCGTCACCCAGTTTGGCGTGTTTTCTTTTTTAGGTTTGCTGGGCCCTTTGTTGCTTCGCCAGTTGCCAAGATACCGCGGAGGACCGTGGCGTGAAATGACGGATGGGGCGTTATTGATTGGTTTCCTTTTTGCGCTGCTTGATCATGCGTGCTTTAACGTGACTTTTCATGGTGCAGAAATTCCAGTTGGCCTTCCCTCAGCGTTATTTGGTGCGGCCGCGTTAGTAGGATTATTGTGGATACGGGCCCGGAAGCTCTTAGAATGATTGGCAAACATAGAGAGTCGGTTTAACCTTTCCAATAACTTTTTAACCCTTAAAAGGATTTATAAATGAAAGCAGCAAAATGGCTGATGATTGGCGCGGCATCTCTTGCTCTCGTCGGTTGCAACAGCGGCAACGATCCAAAAAGCATCAAGCTCGAAAACGATGCAGACAAAACTTTCTACGCGATGGGCTTCATGCTCGGCTCAAACCTTCAGCGTTTGAACCTCACGGATAAAGAAATGAGCGCTCTCTACAAGGGTCTCTCGGCTTCAGCTAAGAACGAAAAGTCTGACGTTGATATGGCCGTTTACCAACAGAAGATCCAAGGCCTCTTCAAAGAGCGTATGGACAAAGCAGCTCTTCAAGAAAAAGAAGGCGGCAAAGCTTTCTTGGAAAAATTCAGCAAAGAAGAAGGCGTGAAGACGACAGCTTCTGGCTTGGCTTACAAGGCCATCAAAGAAGGCACTGGCGCAACTCCAGGACCTGAAGATGTTGTAGAAGTTCACTACCACGGCACACTTCAAGACGGCACAGTGTTCGACTCTTCAGTTGAGCGCGGCCAAACCATCTCTTTCCCACTTAACCGTGTGATCAAGGGCTGGACTGAAGGCTTGCAGTTGATGAAAGTCGGCGGCAAAACTAAGTTCGTGATCCCAGCTGACCTCGCCTACGGCGACGCCGGCGCACCACCGAAAATCCCAGGCGGCGCAACTTTGGTGTTCGAAGTCGAACTCTTCAAAGTGTCTAAGCCAGGTGAAGAAGCGAAAGCTCCAGCACCAGCAGTAGCTCCAAAGAAGAAGTAATCTTCCAAAGAAAAGGGCCCCTTTCGGGGCCCTTTTCTTTGTATCAGCTCAATTCTTTCACCATCACAATATTTGTCGTCTCAAAGCCTAGCTTTTCATAAAGACCAATGGCGCGTTCGTTGAAAGCAAACACGTGCAACTTAAGACGGGCCAATCCTAGCCGCTTAAGCTTCTCTTCGATTGCGGCCATCAAAGCCTGGCCTAAGCCTTGACCTTGGTACTGATCCCACACCCAGATTTGATAGAGATAGGCGTAGGGAGTTTCCCAATTGCGCTCTTCCTTGAACCACAGCATGCCGACGTCTTGACCGTCTTTCCAGGCGGTACAAAAGTGGTGCAGGGGAGTAACTTGTCCCTCTGGCAGGAGATTGATCCAGGCATCAGCCGCGATTTTCTGACCTTCGCTGATTGAAAGCCTTTCGGCACGACTTTTAGCCGCGGCGAAATCAACGCGTGAGAGTGCTGTGAAGTGCTCGTAGGCTTCGGCGGTCATGGGTTTGAGTTCGATCATGAGTCATTTTTCCAAAAAAAAAGGACCTCTTTCGAGGTCCTTTTAAGTTTTATCAAAGATAAAAATTAGAGCGTCGGCTTGAACCAGCAAAGAGGGCGGTTACCGAGAGTGTCACCGTTTGATGGGTGGCATGTGCCAACCTTCTCATCCGTTTGGCTCACGTCAGTCGCATCATCCATCTGGCAGAGAGCACCTTGGAAGTATGTATCCAAGCGGCACTGGTAGGCTGGGTGAGCGTGGTTCGTTGAGCTTACGACACCTGCATCCGGAGTTTTGAAGTCTGGAAGAACAGTTGCGTTACGGAGAGCTTGGAACAACTTAGCAACCGACATTCCCGCCATACCGTTGCGGATACAGATGTTCTCGTCTACGCGCTTGCTGTATTCTTTGCGGCAAGCTTTCTTCAACTCTGCTGGAGCAGCGAGGCCGCGAACAACAGATGCGTTGTCATCATTCAGGAACACTTTGCGCAAGCACTTGAGTGTTGCGAAGTAGTCAGCCTGGCCTTCGTTTGACGCCCAGTTTGAGCTTCCCCAGCCAGATTTCTTGGGAGCGCCACCGATGTGATGACCGATCTCGTGGCAAACAACCAATGCGAATCCGTCTTCAGTGATCGTTTCGTGACGAGCGAGACCGCCAAACATCGCGACCTGCCAAGTTGTGCCTGAGCGAGACGCGTAAGCATTCACTGTGCCGTCTTCCCAAGCGCGAGAAACGTTCAACTTGCCGCCGGCACTGGCAACGATCGGAGCGTAAAGCGTTTCAACCTTGTCGATGACAGCGTTGAACTGTTCTTCGGTGATACCGGTCTTCAACCCTTTAAGGTTGGCCGGAATGTACATGTTGTTCTCTGGAGCGATGCCGGTTGAGCCGTCTTCTGAGCACGCGTAGCCATTCGTAGCTACTGAAAGTGCCAGAACCAAAGCGAAAAAGTTTGCCGTGAATTTCATTTGTCCTCCGTGACCGCGCTTAAATCCGTTAAGCGTGGGTTTTGTGTCAGTGATTTTTTCGTGTAGATCGATTGTCTGTCCAAATAAATTACTCTCGCAAACCTGGTGTAAGTTTTTGTTTGTCACAGATGAAAACGCGCTCATCTTGGCCTGTAAGATTATGTTGGCGGGCGTAGCAAAGGAGGGATGTCTCCGACGCTTATAGTCGGCCGGTGCTGTAAGCGCCTTAAAAGAGATGTCTGAGTTAGAATTCCGAGCCTTTTAGATTTCCACCACATCTGCCGATAAGTACCAGGAATAACCTTCGGGAGAGGTCCATGAAAGTCCTATGGTTGATGGTAATTTTGAGTGTTCACGCGATGGCCGAACCTATTGTGCCTCGTCGTGAGATCAGTGTGATCGTCACAAAAGAGGGCTACTACCCTAAAAACCTAACCGTTTTCCAAGGTGAGAAAGTGAAGTTCTTCGTCACTTCTACCGTTGAAGAACCTGACTGCTTGCTCGTGCAAGGGCACAAGGTGTTTCTCGCGGCGAACAAGGGAAAACTCGCTGAAGCCGAAGCGACTTTTGAGACGGCCGGAGAATTTTCTTTCTACTGTCCTTCGAGCAAGCACGACGGAAAGATCACAGTGATTAAAAAGAATGAGCCGCGCGCAGTACGCGGGCTTGCTGGCCAGAATGATCCGGAAGTTTGGACGCCCAAAGATTACGAATAAGGATACCAGGTCATGTCAGAAGTCTTTAAGGACGCGATTGCCACCCTGCTTGCACCCATCAGCGATTTGCTGAAGGATTCCAGCGTATCTGAAATCATGATCAATGGACCGGCGGATATTTTCATTGAACGTAAGGGTCAGTGTATTCGTGTTCCAAACAAGTTCCGTGACGACGAATCGTTGATGGCGTCGATGCGCGCCATTGCCCAGTCAGTGGGTCGTGTGATTGACGCCGACAATCCGCGTCTGGATGCTCGTCTTCCAGACGGTAGCCGTATCGCGGTGGTCATTCCGCCGATGGCACGTTGTGGGGTGACGGTCGCGATTCGTAAGTTCTCGGAAGAGAAACTCACTCTCAAAGATTTGATCAATTTTGGTTCGATCTCTCCAGAAGCCGCCCGCTTCTTGGATTGCTGTATGTACATCGGAAAAAACACGCTCGTCAGTGGCGGTACCGGCTCAGGTAAAACCACCATGCTGAACGTGCTTGGCGGCCGAATGCCGAAGCACCAACGTTTGCTCATCATCGAAGATTCCGCTGAACTTCAGATTAAAGCTGACCACGTGGTTCGTTTTGAAACCCGCAAGGCCAATCCTGAGCGCGGTGTTAAAGAAGTCACGATCCGAGATTTGGTTGAGTCTGCTCTTCGTCTTCGCCCAGATCGTATCATCGTCGGGGAAGTGCGCGGCACGGAAGCCTTGGATCTTTTGAACGCCATGGGCACAGGTCACGACGGTTCCATGGGCACGGTCCACGCCAACACGCCCGTTGATGCCTGCACCCGTATTGAAACACTGTGCCTGATGGGGGAGACCAAGATTCCACCAGATTCCATTCGCAAAATGGTCGGAAGCGCTTTGCACATGATCGTGCAGTGTGCGCGTTATCATGACGGCGGTCGACGCACCTCGCACATCTCGGAAGTTTTGGGTGTCGATGAGCATGGCCGTTACATCGTGAAAGACATCTTTCGCTGGATTCAAACCGGCAAAGACGAAAATGGTAAGTTTATCGGTCAAATGGCGCCAACGGGCTATGTGCCGACCTTCTTTGAAGAGTTTGTGGCCAACAAGTTGCCGTTTCCTAAGACCAGTCTTAAGCCGCCAGAATGGGCGATTCCTTTCTTGCAGCTCCCCAGCAAAAAAGCAGCTTGAGCCCAAGCTGCGAGCTGACTAGAATGGGGACTCCCAAATAAGGAGTTCTCCATGTCACTCATTACTCGTGTTCATGCTCGTCAAGTTCTCGACTCTCGCGGCAACCCAACCGTAGAAGTTGATGTCACCACCGATACCGGCAAGTGCGGCCGTGCTTCTGTTCCATCAGGGGCATCGACAGGATCTCGTGAAGCGCTTGAGTTGCGTGATGGCGACAAGTCTCGCTACATGGGGAAAGGTGTGTTGAAAGCCGTTGAGAACATCAACAAAATTATTGCTCCCGCTCTCATCGGTAAGTCTGTTCTCGAGCAACGTGCCCTTGATGAGTTGATGATTGCTCTCGACGGGACTGAGAACAAAGAGAAGTTGGGTGCCAATGCGATTTTAGGTGTTTCCATGGCGGCCTGCCGCGCCGGAGCGCTTGAGCGCAATAAGCCTCTCTATCGTTACTTGTCAGAAGATTTAAAAGTACCGAATCCCGTCGGAAAAATGTGTTTACCCACTCCGTTGATGAACATCATTAACGGCGGCGAACACGCTTCGAACAATCTGGACATCCAGGAGTTCATGGTGGTGCCGCACATGAAGAAGAGTTTCGGCGAAAATCTTCGCGCCGGTGTGGAAATCTTCCACCACTTAAAAAAAGTTCTGCACGATAAAGGTCATTCAACGAACGTCGGTGACGAGGGCGGCTTTGCACCAAGTTTGGAGAGTCATGAAGAGGCCATCGCTTGTATCCTTCAAGCGATCGACAAGGCCGGCTACAAAGTCGGTGTGGATGTTTCCATCTCATTGGATTGTGCTGCCAGCGAGTTCTGGGATGACGCTAAAAAGAAATACGTCATGCAAGGCCGTGAGTGGACCTCAGAAGAGATGATCGATTACTACAAGAAGCTCATGACTCTCGCTCCAATCTACTCCATCGAAGACGGTCTCGATGAAGGTGACCGTGCCGGCTGGATGAAGCTCAATGCGGTCCTAGGTCAACAGACCACCATCATCGGCGACGACTTGTTCGTAACCAACGCTAAGATCCTTAAACGCGGTATTGATAACAAAGAAGCGAATGCCATTCTGGTGAAAGTGAATCAGATCGGCTCACTCTCTGAAACCTTCGATACTTTGAAGCTCGCGTACGAAGCAGGCTTCAAGGCCATCATCTCCCACCGTTCAGGCGAGACGGCCGATGCTTTCATCGCCGATCTTGCTGTGGCCAGTGGAGCAGGGCATATCAAAACGGGCTCGGCATCCCGCTCAGACCGAATTGAGAAATATAATCAGCTTCTCCGCATTGAAGAAGAAATGGGCCCCGCGGCCCTGTTTACTCCAGTAAAGTAAGTTTCGCATTGCTGGCCATGTCCGCTCCCTTTATCATTAAGGGAGCGGGTGTTGCCTTATGTTGACTAAATTATTCGTCGGGTTGACCTTTTTCGAGGACAACCACTTCGCCAAAAAAATTCAGAGCTATCGTGGGCGCTATGATGAGAAGTTACTCACGAACCCCACCGTATTCATGCCCATCGTCCCGCCCTTTGAAATTCCCACCAGCGAACTCGCAAGTCTGCAAGATGAAATCGTCGAAGAAATGGAAGCATTCTTTCCCGGGGACCAAGACAGCTTGTCACTAGGATTTACGGGCATCGACGTTTACACCCGTGCTCGCAAGATGACGCTTTATTTACATCCGCAAGAACTCACCGATCTTTCCCACTGTGCCGAAGCTCTCACGCAAATTTGCCGCGACCATGTCGAGCTGCGCGAGCATCGCCCGAGCGAGAAAGACAAAGGCTTTTTAACCATCGGGCGTTTCACGGATCCAGTCGCTCTTACGGACGCGATGACTGTGGCCCAGCGTGAATTCCAAGACTGCACGGCCCTTCCCGTGAAAGGCGTGTGTCTTTTTCAAAAGCATAACGGCGTTTGGTTTCAGCAGGCCGATCTCTACCGCTTCGATCAAGCCGATGAGTCCTCGATGTACGCCTCAGGTAAACCATGAGAAGCCTCGCACTCCTCTTCTTCGTGGCGAGCTTCAGTGCTTGGGGGCAAATCAGCTACGTTCCTCCCGGGCAGATCATCAAAGAGGGTGGCACCGAGATCATGGGAAGCGCCCGCAGCTGGAGTTCATCCACGCGCTATGATGTCGACGGAGAAGAAGTACCTTTCGAGAGTGGCGAGAGTTTTTCCTATTTAGAAGGAGAGTTTCTCGGAACGTACGGTTTCACGAAAGATCTCCAATTCACTTTCAACGCGAACTTTCGCCAAAACCGTGCCGACGTCCTCAACACCACGAACGAACTTGAATCCATCACGTCTACGGGACTGCAAGGAATCGGTGGGATGTTGAGCTACGGTCTCGAGGCCGTGGGTAGAATGTACTACACCCTGGAAGGTTTTTATAAATACCGGCCCTACAGCAACCCAGACTTCACAGGAACGGATGTCACCAAAGACTTTGTTCTGGGAGATGATGGGGGAGATTACGCTGGAGGGGTTGTGATGAGTTATCGTCATCCCTCGCAGAATTTCCTCAGCGGTCGCCTGCATTACCGTCGACCTGGGGCAACGCTGAGCCCAGAAATTAACTGGCAGATTGAAGGCGCGCTTGCCTGGAAGTACGTCGCTCTCGTGGCAGGCGTGCAAGGCGTGCAATCTCTCAACAAAGATGCGTACACAGATCAACCCAGCGAGAAACCGGTGATCAACACCGGTGGCAGTCAGATCTACAACTCCATCAACCGTCAGTATATGGCGCCGTACTTAGGTCTCAACCTCGCACTTGGGCGCAAGTGGAGGATCGAGGCCCGCTACCAAACTTTCACCAATGTGCGTTCTTACGACACGGGTTCATTGATTACAGTTTCTCTCGCGACTCGCACAGAGCCTGACACCGTCATGCTGACGGATCAGATGTTCAAGGAATACGAGCTGGAAGCGACGGTGGCCAAGCTTTCTCCTAAGCAGCAGTTCATCATCATCGATAAGGGCCTTGCCAGTGACGTGCGCACGGGCCAGCGCTTCGATCTTTTCCACTTCGATTACCTAGGCGGAAACGTCTTGTTGGCGCGTGCTGTGGTCATTCAAGTGAACGCCGATCAAGCGGTGCTTAAGATCACCTCGCGCTTCTCCACCAAGCATCCCATCAAAGTGGGCACCATCGCCCGCGGATTGGGCAGTGGCAGAGTAGAACGCTCGGACGAAGAATAGTTGAGACGCTCACGGATTGAGTTAGAATAGGAGTACTAACAAGGACTTCTCCTCATGAAACGTTTCATTCTTTCTGCTGTTGTTGTTGCCTTCACTCTTAGCCCGGCCTGGGCCAAGCGCTTCTCCAATCAGTACTGCGAATTCGAACTCCCTTCTGGCTGGCAGTGTGCCTTGGAAGGTTCAGAGTATGTTTGCCAGTCAGAAAATGAAGCGAGCAAAAAAGAAGCGATCATCATCCTGGCCGCGAAACGTCGTGGCGAACAAGACAGCATGGAAGAGTACACGGCCTATTTGAAAAAAAGCAAAACCTACACATTGCCCGGTGGGAAAGTGCAAGTCTCCGATCCGAAGTGGACCAAGAGCACCGACGTAAACACTCATCAGTGGGTGGATGCTTTGCACTTGGCTTCTGAAGTTCCTGGTTTCTACACGCGCTATCTCGCCACAGTGAAAGAAGATCTCGGTGTCGCGATTACATTTTCAGTGGCGAAGGATCTCTACGATCAGTACCAAGGCATTTTTGATGGTGTGATCGCTTCTATGCGCGTGTTCCGCCAAAAAGCGGATGCCGGAACCAACCTCAATCTGGGTTCAAACGATAGCTCGCTCGCAGAAACAACGTTCATCCCAGATGGAGACAAAGTCGACATCACCACCCAGAAGACCCAGGTGCGCGAGAAAAAGAGCGAGGATGGCGACATGCTGATCTTTGCGGGTATCGGTCTTGCTGCCTTGATTCTGTTCGTTCTCAAGAAGAAGGGCGGGAAGAAAGGCTAAACTGCCTCCAATCCGAGGCACCCGACCGGGTGCCTGTTCCTTTAAATTCAAGACATTAAGAACCCTGCGCCTCGCCCATTCATGGGGTTAGGCGCAGTACCGTTATAATTGACTCAAGCATTGGTCTCTTTTGACCGACAGGGATAGCGGAGAACTTTATGAAAAATCTTACTCATTTCATGGTCTTTTTTCTGTTCAGTTTTGGGCCAAATTCCAAAGTATTGGCAGATGGTGTCGTCCCCTTTTTCGACTTTGAGTCATTGGATGATAGGATCGTGCCAGGGACCCAAGTTAACGAAACGCCCCTGGAACGTGCACGACGTGAGAATATCGAATTGCAAAATGCTGAGCTTAGACGCCAGAACGACGTGCGAGCTCAAGCAGAAGCACTAGCGCGTGGCACGGCGGCTCAGCAGTCACAAGCTCAGATCGATGCCCTTATTAACGTGAGCGAAGATCAACCAGGGAAATTTACGAATCATGGCCGTATGAAAGAGTTAGACGGTGAATTTACGGCGCGTGGTTGTTTGCCAAACTTACTCCAATCGGGACTTACTCCAGGCTTCTGTAATGCCTCTACTCTTTGTTCTGCCAGCAGTGCGGATTGCGATGCGTCCGGTGCAGTGAAAAGATTCAAAGATCTTGATATTCCCAACCTCGATTTTCAAAACCCAACTCTGTGTCAGCATTATTTCGCTGGTGGAGTCAGCGCCCAAGCTCAAGACGGCGCAAGAAAATTTAGTTTCGATTTCAACGAACCCACTCAGCAGTTGAAAGTTAAAGTCTGCCGTCTTGTCGCTACGGGATGCCAGTTGAATACAACTAACTTAGGAACAGACCCCACAAAAATCGCCGAAGCTCAGGCCGCCTACAACGGTTGTGTGCAAAAGAAAGCTAGGTTGCAGCTCCACGCTGTCATTGTAGGCATGCAAAAATGTTCGGCGATTCGTGCTGCCGGAGAGGCGACCACCGGATTCGAGGAAGGCAAAAAGACTACAACCATCGACGGGAAAATTACCTGCAAAAATCCCGATGGCTTGGCTTTCGATTACCCAAGCTGCACGAGCTTCGTGGGCTGGTACAACGGACTCGTGGCTGCCCAAACAGGTATGCAGATGTACAACGAGGGAGACAAGATTTCGACGGGCATGAGAGCTCAAAATGAAGCCGCTCAAGCTGTCGCGACTGGTAACGGACAGGAAGCAGGTGTGGAAGCCTCTCGTAAAACTATATTGGCATCGGCCGGTGCGGAAGAAAGAAATAAGCTCTTCTTCTTGGCGAAGGGGACAGCGATCACGGCCCAACTGGTAACATTCGTCGACAAAGGTACCATCGATGGACAGTGTGAAAAAGACGCTGCTTGCTGCAAACTGTTTGATGCAAAGAGTGACGATAAAATTAGAAACGCAGACTACTATTTCCCCAACAGTGGCGAAAAAGACAAAATGATCGCCGAGGTTATCCGTGCCGGCGGTGAAGCGGCCCTTGCTGCGATGAAAGAGCAGGAAATGCGCCGTCAAGCAGCGGCCTTAAAAGCCATTAAAGATCAAATGACTGCGCCGGATGACATCGTTGATGATGGTGTCATGAAATTCTGCTTACAGTTCCCACAAGACCAAAAATGTCTCGGGCCAGGTAATCGTGTCGTGTCTGGTGGAGCGGCCTTCAGAGGTCCAAGCTTCAATGGACAAAACATGGGATTGGGTAACTTGGGAGTCGCAGCCTCTGAAGACATAGGAGTCGAAGATGGTGCCGCCGGTGCCATTGGTGGCGGAGCGGGTAAATCGATCGGTGACATTGGCTCGACAGACAAGGGTGCGATGGACGCGAAAGCGGCTTTCGATGCGCCTTCGGCTTTGAAAGGCGGCGGCGGTTCTCCTACCATTAGCGGTGGAGGCGGCGGTGCAGGTGCCAGCGCAAACGCGAACGGTCTTTCAAATGATCCGGGCGTTGAAGGCGATAAAAAAGAAACTCCGCTGAAGATGACTTCGAAGTCGGCCAGCTACGAAGGTGGCACGGCCTACAACGGTGGCGGTTACCGTGCCGGTCCCGGTGAAAAGAAAGATGCCGAAGGTAATCCTTTCGCTTCGATGTTCGGCAAAGACAAGGGGCGCGCTCCGTCAGCGGTCCCCGAGATCGACTCACCAGCTTCGGACTTGTTCACCAAGATCTCGAATCGCTACAGTGAAGTTCAGAAGCGCAAAGCTTTGATGGAAGTTCGTTGATCCCTCCGTTTCAATACCGAGTCCAGGTGAAAGAATTTCACCTGGATACTTTCGGCCACGTTAATAATGCCCAGTATCTCGCTCTCTACGAAGAGGCCCGCTGGGATTTCATCACCGCGAACGGCTTCGGTCTTGATCGCATAAAAGGCGATAAGGCCGGACCTGTTTTGCTGGAAACCACCGTCAAATTTAAGCGTGAGCTGGTGAATCGGGAATGGATCACCATTCAGTCCTCTCCAGGAGAGGTCAACGGTAAGCTCATGGTGATCAATCAGGTCATGATCAAAGGCGATGGCAAGATTGCGTCTGAGGCGAGCTTTACGGTGGGTTTTATGGACTTGAAAGAAAGGAAGCTCGTGGTGCCGCCAGAAGATTGGTTGAAAGCCTGTGGATATCAAAAATAAAAAGGGCCCCTTTCGGGGCCCTTTCTTTTAGTACTGAGTGTCGTAGCAAACATCATTTTCGTAATCGTAGTCGTAGCAATCTTGGCCTTCGTCTTCGTTGCCGTAGTCCGGCGTCTCAGTGTTATCCGGGTACGGATACGGTTGAGTCGAATCATCGTAACCGTCATTATTGATGTCCGAGTACTGGTAGTCGTAAGTCGGGCGGCTTGTATCCCAGCTTTCGTCACGAGTCGTTTCCGCACAGAAGAAACGGTTGTCGTACTCGCGGTCATTCAAGCGATCACGCTCGTAAGAACACTGATCGAAGCCTGAGTTACAAACTTGGTTCCAGTAGGTGCGTTGAACCTGGTGAGTGTAGCTATCAACGAGTTGGTAGTTACAGTAATCAACAGTCGAGTAGCGGTAACGGTAGCCGTTGTGCACGTAGTACGGGTAGTTGCCGAAGACGTAGTAACCGTTCGAGTAGCCAGTTGTCGGCCAGTAGATCCAGTTCATGTAGACGTAGTTCGGGTAAGAACGGCGCACGTAAGAGTAGTAGTCGTAAGTGCGAGAGTAACGAACCGGGCCTACGTAGATCGAACCCCATGGCGTGTGGTGGTATTGGCCATAGGGAGTCGGACGGTACATTGGGGGACGGTGGTAGTTACGAGTGCCGTAGTAGTCACGAACGGGCACGCGGTAAACCGGGCGGTAAGTCGTGCGACGTGGAGGCGTGTAAGTAGGACGGTCCGGGCGACGTGGGTTGTAGCCTGGGCGACGGTCTCCTGGACCTGGACGGTAGTCTGGGCGACGGTCTCCTGGACCTGGACGGTAGTCAGGGCGACGGTCATCAGGCATCGGGCGTGTTTCTGGGCGACGATCTCCTGGACCTGGACGGTAGTCTGGGCGGCGGTCGTCAGGCATCGGGCGTGTTTCTGGACGACGATCTGGCATCGGGCGGGTGTCTGGGCGGCGGTCGTCAGGCATCGGGCGTGTTTCTGGACGACGATCTGGCATTGGACGAGTCTCTGGGCGACGGTCCGGCATCGGACGTGTTTCAGGACGACGCTCAGGCATTGGACGAGTCTCTGGACGACGGTCCGGCATCGGACGTGTCTCAGGACGACGCTCAGGAGCTGGACGAGTTTCAGGGCCACGCTCCGGACGACCTGGGCGACCTGGACGACGTGGATCCTGTGCGTGAGTGGCATCCATCATTGAACCCATCAGGGTCAACGACAATGCGAGTTTATAAGTGAAATTCATAATTCCCCTTTATTTGCTTCCAAACATGGATGCTGTTTCTTCTAAGGTCATAACAAGAGTGGTCAAGCTTCTGCACTCTTATTTTGCTTACAGCGTCATAGGAGAAATGAAGGAGGGATTAACTCGCTAGATTGATTAAGATTTCACGAATGTGAAATTTTAACCCTCTGAAATTCTTGCAGATTTTGGATGGGGGAGGTGCGAAACGCACCAGGGTTTTCGGGGCCACTTTGACCCCGAAAACTGGTGATGAGTCTTACTTAGAGATATCAGTGCTAGCAGGTTGTTCGGCCGGAACGAGGGCTTCGCCACCAAACAAGCGGCGCATACCACTTCGTTGGTAGCGACTTGAGAGGATGCTGAAGATATTCGCACCACTGTCTGTATTGATGTCGCTGTTACCCATGTCGTACTGGCTATTCATCGCTTCTGCGAGTTGTTCGTCAGCAACAGTCACACCGCCGTTTCCACTTAGAGCATCAAGGCTGAAGTCGTCGCCTTTTTTGCCAGCACCGCCGCCTGCTAATGGAACAGAGTTACCTTCGTAACCTTTGATCTGCTGTGAAAGATCTTTCTTCATTTCTTCAAGAGCTGCGGCCGGTGAAGAAGCGTTGGCAAAGGAGCCTGAGCCAGATGAAGGAGCTGCGGCGAGAGCCGAGCCGGCCAAGCTTCTCTCGATATCTTTCATAGCTTTGTCTGCTTGCTCTTTGGCTTTCTTGATCTGTAGGGCGAGAGGCTTGTTCTTAGGATCAGATAGTAACTTATCGTTCATGTTGTTAAGTCGAGCGGCCAAGGATCCAAACTGAGCTCCATCAATGTCAGCTGCAGATAAAGATCCGTTGTTAAGGCCATTAAGTGTTTGTGGTAAATTTCCAAGCACGTTGCCGGTAGGTACGTTTCCAACGACAGACGGGGATTTAACCGAGACACATGTATTCGATGAGCGACAGCTGCAGCTTGAGTCAAGCGCACCGCGATTTGTCACACAGTTCTTTTGATTGGTAACTGCTGTTGGGTTCTTTGCTTTACTGGAAGCAAGTAAGGGCTTTGCTCCGAAAAGATTTTTACATGTTGCGGAGTTTACCCGCCCCGGGTTCAATCCGCCGCCTTCGCTGTAGCAATAACAGTTAGGCTTCGAAAGATCGTTACGGTCATTGTTGGCACAGCCGAATTCGTTCCCAGCCGCTTCTACTTGCAATTTAAGATTTTCAATAAATTTCTTACGGTCCTCGGCTTTATTCTTTTCCTTATTCGTCTTCATGATCATGAAAACGTTGTTCAAAGTCATAGCGCCGGCGAGAGCAGCACGCGTATGAGGAAGCAAGTAGAGTTTCTTCATCACAGTACCGCCACCAGTTAATGCCGGCATGGCGAGTCCACCTGCCATGGCTGCCATCGATAGGAAGCTATTGGCCTGAGCAGTTGGGATAGTAAATGAGTTGATGATATTGCGAGCAACCTTCATCATCGAAAAATCTTCCGCACTAACATTTGTGGTCTTGAGAGTTTGTGACCTAATCTCCTCGTAGTTTGCGATGCTCTCTCCCGTGTGGTGTCCCTGAAAGAGAAGCAATTGCTCCTGGTGCAAGTAAGAGAATTCAACAACATCGTTGGCTTTATCAACGATGTACGAGTCATAAGAAGAGAAAGAGACACGTTGGTTTTTCAGGAAGTAGTTATCGACATACATCTCTGCACGCGTCTTCGGCGGGACCGCAGCGTATTCCATCGCCGGCGATCCTTGAAAAGGTTGCGATGGATTGTAAACGATTGCCGTTGAGCATGTTTGCGCTTTGATTTCAACTATTGCGGCTGATGTCGCAACTCCAGAATTCATTGCTGCAATTGCAGCATTGTATCTAATAAGTTCGATCACCGACATCACTGCGGCTGCAGCGTAAGCTGCGGTCGCAACCATATAGAGCATGTTTTTAGTTTTTGCGGCTGAGATCGTGGCCTCTTCGAGCTCAATCATAGCTTGAAATGCTTCGCCTTGCGCACTTGTTGCGACTGAATTGTCGGATGATTTGTTATCAGATCCCTTGGAAGAGGCAGAAACTTTTTTGAATTTCTCTTCTGCTTCCTTGAGCTTTTTCTTATAAGTCATGCTCGACATTATTTCGCCGGCCATGACGGCGACTGCTCCGCCGACGATAAGATAAGCAGAAGTTGCTCCTGGACATTGGGTTGGACCACCTGTGAGCAAAAACATCGCTGCGGATGCGAGGGAGATCATTGCTAGTCCAACAGAAATCACATCTGTTTTAATTTTTCCCGCACCCGCCACACCCGAATCTTTCATCTTCCCATCAACCACATCGCGGTAGCACTGCTTCTTGGCCGCATCGTCACCTTTGCTCTCACACATCTTGCTGGAATCTGCGAGTTCAGCTGCTTGAGCGGTGGTCACACAACGTCCCAGCATCTCGTTCCACTGCAAGCCACTGCTGCAGCTGTTCGCCCAAGCGCTGTTGTTCAAAGCGTGATGCGGAATCGCTCCCACCACGAGTTGAAACCCGATGATGTAAGCGAAGAACATAGAGAAGAGTTTCTGGAACATAAAAACCTCGAAGGTTGGCGTAACATCTTGATATGCCTTAATTATAAGGGGGTTAGGGGTTTAGGGCAGGGGCTGTTGTTTCTTGCCGAGGGAGCTGAATTAAGTATTCTAGCAAAAACAAATAGTTAGGAGCCATTTTGGGCTTTTCACCCCCACCATCATCCTCCTAGAATCTGACCTAAAAAGTTGGCAATCACCATGCACTTTCTCTGGGCCCTTCTTGGGCTGCTTACTATTCCGGCCTTCGCAGGCACCTTGCGTCCAGGCGACGTGATCCTGCAGCCTATGCGCTGCTACCTCTGTCGTATGATCGAAATTCACGAGCAGAGCGACTTCTCGCATATGGGAGTGGTGATTGAGGTTGGAGATGAGACGTGGGTGGGTGAGTCGCTTGGAACTGTTAAAATGGTGAAGCTCGCTGAGTTTCTCGCCAAAGGTGATCAAACCCGCGCGCACCTAATTGTTCGTCCGCGTGAAGCAGTCACTTTTGCGCTGAAAGAAGCCATCGCACCGCTGTTGGGAGCCGAATACGATCACGCTTTTCGCTGGGATAATTTAGGGCGCGACGGGCGCGAAGCCCTCTACTGCTCGGAGCTTGTCGCGAAACTTCTCAATCAATTTCTTGTGCAAGACCTGCCGACGAAGCTCATGGACTACACTGAGAACCGTGAATCATGGGAACGCTATTTTCGAGGGAATGTGCCCGATGGATTACCTGGCAATTCACCTGCTGACTTTGAGAACTCTTCGCAACTCAAGCGCATCGGTACGTATCAGGATGGTGTATGGAACTGGAACTAACATCTCTCACTCTTCCGCTTAAAGTCGTTTGGAAAATTTCTCGTAACGCGAGCACCGAAAAGAATAATTTCATCGTGACCTTGCGTGATGGCCAGCATGTTTCTCAGTCAGAAGTCGCGCCCAATGTTCGTTACGGTGAAACACCCGAAATGATCCAGCAAGAATTTGCGGAGTTTCAGAAGCTCGCAATGAATGGGTATGAGAAGGCCTTAGCGGCTCGTGACTGGAAGCACAGTCTGCGGTTTGCTCTTGAGTCGGCTTTCGTAAACTTGCAGGCCAAACAGCAAGGTAAAACCCTCGCTCAATTCATCGGCGCTACTGGCGAGCTCGTAAAAGCGACCTCCATGTCAGTGCCGATCATGGACGCCTCTGAAGTTGAGAAATACCTCGCGGATTACCAGCGATTTTCTTCTCTTAAAATTAAAGTGAATCAAGAGTGTGCGTGGGATCTCGTCAAAGAAGTCGCGCGCTGTGCTCCCGGCAAGACCTTGCGCGTGGATGGCAACGAAGCGTGGACTGATCTCGCGGACTATTTAAAGTTTGAAGAAAAGCTCAAAGGCCTGCCGATTGAATTCATCGAGCAACCTTTTCCGGCCGCCCGCAAAGACATGTATCGCGATCTTCATCCACGAACACCCTATGTGGTGATGGCGGATGAATCCATCGAAGATGACGACAATCTCGCAGAGCTCGCCACCATGTTCCGCGCGGTGAACATCAAGCTCATGAAAACCGGCAGCCTGATTAAAGGAAGAGACTTTCTTATCAAGGCCCGCTCGATGGGTTTAAAGACGATGGTTGGTTGTATGGTGGAAACAGGACTCGGCATAAGCTACGCGCTACATTTAGCACCGTGGATGGACTGGGCCGATTTGGATGGATTTTTGCTACTAAAAGAAAATCCCTTCCCCCTCGTAAAAGAGGAAGAAGGGATCGTAAGTCTTACTTAGATTCTAGTGATGACCGTGGCCGTGAGCGCCGTGCGCGTGACCATGAGCGATTTCTTCTTCCGTCGCGTTACGAACAGTCGTCAACTCAACATCAAAGAACAAATCTTTGCCCGCCATCGGGTGGTTACCATCAACGCTGACTTCGTCGGCGCCGAGTTCTGTCACTGTGAAGACCGGTGAGTGCGCGTCTTCGTTCACTTGGAACTGATCGCCCACTTGAAGGTTTGCACCAGGAGGGAATTGTGTGCGCTTAACTTTGATGATCATTTCAGGATTGATCTCGCCGTAAGCGTCAGCCGCCTTCACTTCGATTTTGCGTTTGTCGCCCACGTTCAAGAGAACGAGAACTTTCTCAAGTCCTGGAATGATTTGGTGAGAGTTTTCGAGAAACACCAAAGGCTCGTCGCCCACAGAGCTGTCGATGACCGTGCCGGCCTTATCGGTGAGGGTATAGTGAAAACCAATAACACGTCTGCTCATGGGAACTCCTGTGCTCAGGGTCTTAGCCTGATCAACGACACGCAAATATCTTTATTTTTAAGCAATCCTTCTAACTCTGCGGTCGAGCGAGCTTTGATGGACTGGGCGACGCTTTGAAAAACTTCGGGTTTTACTGAGAAACGATCAGACTCTTGAAGTTGAAGCTCGAAGAGTGAGATGAATTCTCGCCAAAATTTTTCTTCCACGGCAGCGACGGCGAGCCAATCACCGTCCTTATTTCGGTAGAGAGCGTAGCACGGGTAAATACCGTTATGCAGGAATTTTGTTCTGTTTTGCTCCCGAAGGTTCTTCGTCCAGAAGGGGCGGTAGACCTTAACGATTTCATCATAAAGAAAAACCTTGGAAATCGCGGGTTTTCCCTCTCGTTGCGCCTGGCGGTGCAAGGCCAATGCAGTGAGCGCGATCTGCTGACCGAAGCTGATGCCTGCGATGGGAAGGAACGGCGGCGGCAGTGGTGACTGAGTTTGTCCCGCCACATGAAGATTGAGAAAGCCCGCTTCCGCGAGCGCATTCAGGTCATGCATGGCCATTTTATGACTTTTTGAGGCGCCGACCTCAAGTACGGCCAAGGGTCTCTTGAGGGCCTCGAGTTCCTCTTTCGTCATCCCAAGAAAAACCGCCATCTTAATGGGCAGGCCATGAATCAGAATGTCGCTTTTGAGAACTTCTTGGCGCAACAGTTCGCGTGACTCAGCCGCTTTGTAGTCAATACGTAGCAGCCGCTTGTCAGCATTGAGCTCGTTGTACCATTCCACAAAACTGTCATCGAAGTGGGAGAGGCCCTGTTCAAGGAACGCATCTCGATATGTCTCGTCTTCAACTTTGATCACTTCCGCGCCAAGGTCAGCGAGCAACATCCCGGCCAATGGGCCTGGTAGTCGTTGGGAGAGATCGAGAACTCTCAGCCCGGCAAGTGGCTTCACTGAACTTCGGCGTCTGCGTTGCTGAATGTTTCAAGCAATGACAGTAGACCGGTGTCTGTTTTTTCGCAGGCGATACGATTGCAAACCTGCCAGTTCTCATCCGGGCGATCATGGTAGCAAAGCACGAAGCGTCCCAAGAAGTGGGAGCGCAGACGTTGGAATTCGCCATCGTTCACCCAGGCGCGAGGGACTTCCACCTTGCGGTAAATGTCCATCGGGTAGGTGAAAGCCCGCAAGGCTTCGCCATGGGCGATGGGGTTTGAGAGGGCCAACTGGACCCATTCGTCCCACTTTTCGCCCCAGAAATCGGTCGGAAGATATTCTGGATAAAGTACGGAGAGGCGCGTCGTTGTGATGATCAAGGTTGCCAGCGATGAGCGGAATGACTGGTCGCTCAACGGCGCACGCAAGAACTCGCTTTGAGCAATGGCGGTGAGTGAAGGCTCTTTGTCTTTCAAGAATTCGCGGCGAATGAAGTCGAGCGTCTCTTTGGCATTCGTCAAAAACACTTCTGTGCTGGTGACTTCATACAGGCGCAACTGACTGTCGCAGAACTGCACGTAGTCTTCTAGGTAGAGAGGTGCTTTGTCGGTTGTCGTCGTGTGGCGAAGGACATGACGTTGGTTTTTGTCGACGGCTATGAAAGTGCCAGAAACACCTTCGATCACTTTATGCAGCAGGCGCAAGGCCTGCTGGGTAATGGCCGGTACGCGACTGTATTGAATGACATCGCAAAGTGCGTTCAAGAGCATGAAGTTCCAGCTCGCAATTCCTTTGCGATCGGTGGCCGGAGGAATACGCATTTTGCGTTCCATGAGCAGGGCGTGACGGATCTTACGAACCACTTCCCAACCTTCCGGTGAGTAGTAAGCATTTTTGTGAGCAGGATCAAGCGAGATGACATTGAGACCTTGCTCGAAATTTCCTTTCTCACTCATGCGGAACCATGTTTCCCACTCAGCTTTGTATTCACCGAGTGTTTCGTCGTTCTTCAAGGTCTGGATGAACTCTTCTTTCGTGAAGGTGAAGTAGAGACCTTCCTGTCCTTCAGAGTCAGCGTCTTGCGCAGACATGAAATGCTCTTGCTCTGAAACCATCTCAGACTCGAGGTATTCGAGGGTTTGCAAAATGCCGTCGTAAAGCAATGGCGATGGATAGAACGGAGTCATCTTCGCGAGGACTTTCAATAGTCCCGATTGGTCATAAAGCATTTTCTCAAAGTGCGGGATAGTCCAACCGGCATCCGTGGAATAGCGGTGCATGCCGCCTTTGAGATGGTCATACAGTCCACCCATCATCATCTTCTCAACAGTGTCGACCACGTGCTGGCCGAGTTCTTGAGGAATCATTCCTTCAAGGATCTGCTCAGCGGCCCATTCCAAAAAAGCAAAATGCGGGAACTTCGGTGCTTGGCCGTAGCCACCATTGGTTTTATCCGCGTAATTCTGAAGCGCGTTCATGATGGCGGCCGGGCCGGGAAAGTGACCGTCGAACTGAACAGTCTTTTCCAGCTTCGGTGGTTTCGCGATCTCGGCGAGCATGTTTTTGCCCTGCTCTTCAGCTTGGGCGCGATTGTCCTTGAAGACACCTTTGAGATGAGTCACGACTTCGATAAATGAAGGCATGCCTTGGCGGGCCACTTTCGGAAAGTAAGTTCCCACGAAGAATGGCAATTGGTCAGGAGTGAGAAAGACGCTCAAAGGCCAACCGCCTCGGCCGGTCGCTGCCGCCGCTACGTTTTGGTAGAGATGGTCGACATGAGGGTGTTCTTCCCGGTCGACTTTGATGCAGATGAAGTCTTTATTGAGGAGTTCAGCGGTAGTCTTATCTTCGAACGATTCGTGGGCCATCACGTGGCACCAATGGCAGGAAGAGTACCCAATAGACAGAAAGATAGGGCGATCCAGTTCCTTCGCCTTTTTAAGGGCTTCTTCAGTGTAGGCCCACCATTCGATTGGATTCTCAGCATGTTGGAGGAGATAAGCCGACTGCTCTAGAGATAATTTATTGTGTGACATAATCCCTCGAATTTTGGTCGAGATGGGGGTGGTGGTAACGTAGTTTTTACACCTTATCGTGGGAGAGGGGTGGGTCCTTGGTCAAGCGAATTTGCCATTTAAGAAACCCCTAAGGTAGAGGTTTAGGATGACGAAAGCCAAAAGCGAAGTCGCCCTGGGAACCGATCCTAGCGCCCCACTCAAAAAGTTGTGGCGTTGGCCGGCCAACTGGGAAGCCTACAAAATACCGTTGTTCTCGTTGGTCCTTTTTGGGGTCTTGGCCCTCAAGAGCCTTTATCCCGACGTACTGTCTTTCAAACGGCATAAGTCCTACCGCTTTCGCGGGAATGCCCTGGGATTCTTTGTAGGAGATTTAAGTCTCTTCACCACGAGCTCCACCGAAGAGGCAGAAGCTCGCGTAGTCCAGGTTTTCCCCGACAAGCTCCAAAACAAAGTCCAAAAAGTTATCCGCCCGGTTTTGACCCTTTGTGAGAAACACGAAGTCGATCCATTCTGGGTTCTTTCTGTCATGTGGACGGAGTCGCACTTTAAGTTCAAAGCCACTAGCAAAAAGGGTGCGCAAGGACTCATGCAGGTCATGCCAGAGACTTACGTTCACCTGATGAGTCAGATAAAAGAACAAAACATTTCTCTCGAATCAGATCGGGGAGAGGACTATCTCGCAACGGTTTACCCAGAAGCGTACAAGGAGATGGGTTACCATTTGCTGGTTAAAAAACTGCGCAATCTTGAAGTCGGCATTTTCTATCTCAAGACGCTGCTTGTGAGTTTTGATCACAACCATTTTCACGCCACAGTTGCATACAATATGGGCCCCTCTTGGACGAAAGAGCGCCTTCGTACCAATCAACCTGTGGGACGCCAGAACCATTACTTGAACAAAGTCATGGAAGCCTACATCCACATCACTAAGAATCTGAGCCACAATGCCAACGTCTCCTTCGTCAGCCAGCAATACTAAGCTGAGCGAGTTGCGGGATAACCTTCGCGATATCAACCAGCAACTCTTCAAACTTTTTCTTGAACGCAGGGCCGTCGTTGAGCAAATTCAACAAAAGAAAAATCAAACGGGAGCTTTCTCGTCTTTCGATGACCAGCGTGAGTTGCAGTTTTTCCAAGATCTCAAACCGTCTCTTGCGGGGCTCAGTGTGCAAGAACTCTTGGCCTTTTCGATTTTAATGGAGGGGCATGCGGGGGCGCCGGTAACTTATCCAGCATGGTCGGAAGGTGTGCATCTTTTGGAAGCTCCAAGTCATAACGAGCATCGACTGAACCCGCTTCTGCTTAAAATTTTGCTGCCTGAGGCTTTCGCTACACTCAAGCTCACTCCACATTTCGGGTTTTTACGTTCGATTTAATGGCCCTGTAGAAATCAATCGCTTATCATGAGGTCCATTGTGAAGGTACCTCATGACTCATAAAGATCCAGTCATCGCTCTCGATGGCCCGTCGGGCTCGGGAAAATCCACGGTCGCTAAGCTCGTCGCTCAGCAACTGGGCCTAACTTACATCGATACGGGCGCGATGTTTCGCTCTGTGGCGTTTGCCCTTCAGCACCTTGGGATCGACTTTACTCAAGATGAGTTGACGAGCGAGCAAGAGCAGCAGATTCGCCAGTTTTTCCATGATCATCGCTTCTCTTACGACGTCGGCCCCGGGGTTCTCGTCGAGCTGGATAATCTCAACCTGACCGATCGTATTCGTGAGCACCACGTTTCGCGTTTGGCGTCACAAGTATCAAAGCACGAAGTCATTCGTACTTTTTTGGCCCAGTGGCAGCGTGATATTGTGAAAAACCGTTCGGCCATCCTGGATGGGCGTGACATTGGCACCGTAATTTTTCCGAATGCCGTTTTGAAGTGCTACCTCACTGCTTCTTCAAAGGAACGTGCTCAGCGCCGTTTGGGCGAGTTACAGGGGCGCGGTGAAGAGGGATTGGATTACGCCACCGTGCTGGCGGATATTGAAGAGCGCGATCATCAAGACATGACTCGTGCCATTGCTCCACTCAAGCGCGCAGCGGATGCTGTGGAAGTGGACACCACAGGAAAAAGTATTCCTCAAATCGTGGATTTGATTGTTAACGAATGGAAGAAACGTAAGGGAGTTGCATGAGCCGTTTACCCGCCGCCGTTCGCTTTAAAGAACTCATTTCAAAATTCCAAACTCTCACGCCCGTGCTTGTCATTGGGGATGTGGGGATCGATAAGTACACTCACGGTGATGTGAAGCGCATTTCTCCGGAAGCGCCCGTGCCTGTTTTGGAAGTGAGCAAGGAGTGGAATAAGCTTGGTCTTGCCGCCAACGTCTCAGATAACTTGAAAAGTCTCACCGTCGCTTCAACTTTGTGTGGCGTCGTGGGTGAAGATACTCGGGCCAATCTTCTGGAAACACTTTTGGAAGAACGCGGCCTTAAGACTTGGGGCCTGGTGCGTGATACCTCACGCATGACTACCTACAAAGAACGCGTGACCACGGCGACTCAACAGATTTGCCGGGTAGATTATGAAAGCCGCCATGCTTTGAGCGTCGATGTTTTGCAGAAATTCAAAACTCGCTTATCCGAATTCTCTGCAGAGCATTCAGGTGTGATCATTGAAGATTACGGCAAGGGTCTCCTCGGGCAAGAGCTTATCGCACACACCATTAAGGCCTTCACTGACGCTGGCAAACTCGTTACGGTCGATCCGTCGCGCACCACTCCGCCGATTTGGTACAAGGGCGCCCATCTCTTAAAGCCCAATCTGACGGAAGCCCACATCATGGCGGAGGCTTTGGGCCACTTCAAAGAACGTAATGTGGAAACCATCGCACGCATCCTCATTGATAAGCTCTCACTCAAAAAAGTGATCATCACTCTCGGTCCTGAAGGGATGGCGATGATCGACACTGAAGCTGACGGAAAAATGAAAGTGATCCCAACCGCCGCCAACGAAGTGTTTGATGTCTCGGGAGCGGGCGATACGGCGATCTCTGCTATCACCGCTTCATTGCTCGCAGGGGCCACTCTGGAAGAAGCGGCCTGGATCGGAAACTGTGCTGCCGGCGTCGTTGTGGGTAAGCGCGGAACGGCGTTGTGCTCCATACCTGAACTTGAAAAATTCTACCAAAACTTGGCCCAAGGCCTAGGAAGTAAATAACATGGCATCGATTAACGAGATTCTCGATCAATTCAAGCAGCAGCTCGCAGCGACGACAAAAGTCGCAGATGTGCTCAATCTCAAAGCACAGATTTTGGGTAAGCAGGGAGCTCTTTCAGAAATCCTCAAAGGCCTGAAAGACGCCACACCTGAGCAGCGCAAGACCTTAGGTGCAGAAGCCAACGTAGCGAAGACTCAAATTGAAGAGCTCGTGAGTGCTAAGATCACCACACTTGAAGCCGCCGAAATCAATGAGACATTGCTCAAAAACAAAGCTGACTTCTCTCTGCGTGATGCCGTGATGGAGAAAGGTCTGCAGGCCGCGGGCATGCACCCAGTGACCATCGTTCAACGAGAGATCGAAGATATTTTCTTGTCCATGGGGTTTGAGGTTCTCGACGGCCCGCACATCGAAGACGAGTGGCACAACTTCGAAGCCCTCAATATCCCCGCGACTCACCCTGCGCGCGATATGCAAGACACTTTCTGGTTTGAGGACAAAAAACACCTATTGCGTACCCATACCTCTACCATCCAAGTTCGCGGTATGAAGACGCGCAAACCACCGTTCCGTTTTGTTGGCCCTGGTAAAGTGTTCCGCTGCGAACGCACCGATGCCTCACACGAGATGTGCTTTCATCAGCTAGAAGGTATGATGGTGGGTGAGGACGTTTCTGTCGGTCACTTGATCTACTTCATGAAGACGCTTCTCTCTGAAATTTTCAAGCGCGACGTAGAAGTTCGTCTTCGTCCAGGATTCTTCCCGTTCGTTGAGCCGGGCTTTGAACTCGACATCAAATGCCTCATCTGTGGTGGCAAAGGCTGCTCCGTTTGTAAGCAAGTCGGTTGGGTGGAGCTTCTTCCATGCGGCATGGTTCATCCGAACGTGCTAAAGGCCGGCGGTATCGATCCGGACAAGTACAACGGCTTCGCTTTCGGACTCGGGCTCGATCGCTTGGTGATGATGCGCTATGGAATTGATGACATTCGTCTCATCCACGGCGGCGACCTTCGTTTCAACTCACAATTCAAAACGTTCTAAGAGGCCCTATGCTTATTTCACTTGATTGGATCAAAGACTTCGTTGAAATCCCGGACATGCCACCCAAAGAGTTGGCGTCTCGCTTCACTCTTACGACTGCTGAAGTCGAGGGCGTGATTGTTTCTGGGCAAGGACTTGAGAACGTGCAGATCGTGCAAGTCTTGAGCAAGAAACCGCACCCAGAAGCTGACAAGCTCAACCTTGTGACCTTCGAAACCGGTGCGGGTACTCGCGAAGTAGTCTGTGGAGCTCCCAACGTCAGAGAAGGCATGCGGGTTTTCTACGCACCAGTTGGAACGACACTGCCAAGTGGCCTGACTCTCGAACCTAAAAAAATTCGCGGTATCCTCTCTGATGGCATGCTCTGCTCATCTACTGAACTAGGTCTCGGTGAAGGCGTTGATGGCCTCATGGAGCTTCCCGCTGATGCTGTTATCGGAACCAAGTTCGCTGCTTACACCAAGCAGAAAACGGATGTGATTCTCGAAGTGGATAATAAATCCCTCACACACCGCCCTGACTTATGGGGCCACTACGGTCTGGCGCGAGAGTTCGCCGCCGCTCACGAAAAGAAACTCAAAACCCCTTACGATTCAAGTTGGGAGAAGAATCAGCTCGCCCACATCGGTTCAGGAGATGGACCTGTGACCTTCACTGTGAGCGACGACAGCGCCTGCTGGGCATACTCAGGCCTTAATATCACAGGCGTTAAAGTGGGGCAGTCGCCTGACTGGATGCAACGTCGTCTCACGGCGGTAGGTCTTCGTCCGATCAATAGCCTCGTGGACATCTCAAACTACGTCATGACCGAGCTCGGGATGCCAAACCACATCTTTGATGCTGATCGCATAAATGGCAAAAAACTCACCATTCGTCGTCAACAAACAGACGGCAAATTCAAAACTCTCGATGGTCAAGAGCGCGCGCTCATTGCTCATGACACAGTCATTGCCGATGAACATGGCACGACGGTTCTGGCCGGAATTATGGGTGGCGAGGCGAGCGGTGTGATCGATGCAACTACGAACGTTTTTGTTGAAGTCGCTAATTGGGACCCATCAGAAGTACGCAAGACTTCTGTGCGACTCGGTTTACGTTCAGATTCTTCTCAGCGCTACGAGAAGACCCTCGATTCTCATCAGTGCCAACGCACTCTCTTGCGGCTCGTAGAACTCATTCTTCAACTCAATCCGGGTGCCAAAGTGGTGGGCGGCCTTCAGACTTGGCAGCGTGAGGCCACGCTCGCCAAGCCAGTGACACTTGAGTTCAATCGCACTCGCATCACAAAAGTACTCGGCGAAGATCTTCCTGTCTGTCGTCTTGAAAATTACTTCCGCGCTCTCGACTTTGATGTCACCGTCAAAGGCGATGACTTCAAAGTGATCGTTCCGACGTGGCGTACGACCAAAGACATTTCATGCGTCGATGATCTCGTAGAAGAGATCGGCCGCATGATCGGTTACGACAATATCGTTCCAAAATCACCGCTCTTGCCAGTGCGTCCTGTTCGCCTGGCCCCAGGAAAAGTCCTTCTCCGACGCATTCAAGACTTTATGGTGCTGGAAGCAAAAGCGCTTGAAGTGATGACCTATCCTCTGGTCGGCGCTGATCTTCTTAAGAAAGCACAATGGCCAGGTGATCATAACAAACTCGTGTTGGTGAATGCCCTTTCACAAGACCAAGATCGTATGCGTCCGTCGGTTGTTCCTTCGGCTCTTGCCATCATGGCAGAGAACCAGAAGAACTTCAGTGACTTTGCTTTCTATGAGTATGGGCGTGCGTATTTGGGTTATGAGAATGAGCGCTCGTGTTTGTTCTTGGGCCTTTACTCTCGCGAACAGAGTCGTTTCACCGAACTTCTCAATCACACAGAAAAACTATTGGGAACTCTGGGCCTTTCGGCAGAACTTTCTCCCAAGCAAGACAAGTTTCCGAATACGATCGTGCCATACGAGTGGATCGGTTCTCATCCACACGAGTATGTGAATATTCGCATTCAAGGAAAGTTCCTCGGTGCTGCTACGACGGTTCATCCTCTCGCGATGAAAGAGTTCAAAGCGAAAGGCTTCTTTAGTTTCGTCGTGATTGATCTCACTGATTTTGAAAATCGTGAGGCAAAAGACAAAACTAAGTACACACCAATTGCGAAATTTCCCTCTTCGAGCTTTGATGTTTCAGTCACAGCAGCGAGTGATGTTCCAGCTGCTGATGTTTTGAAAGCCTTGAGTGGCTTGAAGCTCAAACAATTGAAGAGTGCGAGCATTCTCGGAGTTTATGTATTCTCAGAATCTCAAAAATCGATCACACTACGCACCGTGTTTGAAGATTCGTCCGCTACTTTGACTGCAGAATTTTTGTCAGAAGCTGAGAAACAAGTGGTTCAAACCCTCGAAAAGGCGGGTTTCCCACTCAGGAGCTAACAGCATTTTATTGGATAAAATGAGGGTCCTTTCGAGGGCCCTTTTTTTTTCACTTTCCAACTTTTTCTTGCTTGACGAATTTATCACTGGCGAATAATCTCACACCTCACTTCCGCACTTATTTCCTCACACTTGTTGAGCGAAACAAACTGAGAATTCTCAGAGCAGAAGCTTGTTCTTTTCCATTCAAATAGAGTTTAAGTTTCGAGTGACTTCGGTCATTCGGATCAAGATGAGAAAGTATCCCGTTTTAGTAATCAGGTTGTCGTAAGATCAGCACCGATTTTTTCTCAGAT
>JAULBY010080867.1:0-30751 GCA_032358315.1 Ophiocytium majus
GGGGCTGTAGGGGTACGCGCCAGCCCCCCCCAGGCCTGCCACGCGCATGAGCACAGCGTTCTGCTGCTGTAGAGCGCTGACTAGGGCCATGAGAGCCTCCTTCTCGCTGGTGCCAGTGGAGTCGCCGCTGAGGCGTGTGCCCGCAGTCGCAGTGCTGGTGCTGGTGGCCTGCAGTGGCAGCGAGCACACAGAGGATTAGCTGGCAGCAGTTGGGTTTGAAAGTACAGCGGTCTGCGATGCACGCTGGGGTAACGCTATGGGAAAAAGGTCATTACGTTCGCATGGTCAGCATGCACGTGACATGCATAACACAAAACAATCTCATTTTGTAGAGCGCGGAACCCATTGTACTGTTGTGCACATGTCAGAAGTTGGGCAACTGGAATAAAGTGTCATGGCCCGCACAATCCGTGGACCTGTGTTAAGGGGTGGAATTTCGAAAGGTATGTCACTAGCTAGCAGTCAAACCACCAACTACTTCCAGTTGCTAGTGTGCGTCCTACTTCAAGTAAATGAAACTGGCAGACTTATTGACCGCACATGCAGTAGACAAAGCGTAAATGAGGGGTTGTTTCGCGAAAACGCACCCCAAGGTCAGGGCTGTGCAAGCAAGCCTGGCGGTGGCAAGAAACTCCTCCGCACACACTACTGCACACCTGCCCTCGCTGTCTGGCGCTTGGAGGGGAGCCCCTGCCGCTGTCTCTGCGTGATGACGACACGTCCTCCGTCGCCCCATCGCGCCGCGAATGCTGCTGGCAGCACCAGCAGGATAAGCAGCTGTGTTGGTGAGTGGTTGCTGCGACACACTCCATACTACTGTGACCGCATGGACATGCACGTCATGAGGCTGTGCCAAGTGGTTGCAACTAAGGCACTGCACATGAGAATGACAGGGCTTTGTGTCCGCTCGTTTTATAACATGGCAGCAGGCGGTCACTACGTGGCAGGAAACATAACACGGGCTGCAGCGCCAGCGCACACCAGTAATTCCCTTCCCTTCCCCACTCATACCCTCAAGCACTGCCAATGCGGGCACCCGCGCGCACACCTTTGCCCTGCCGGCCTCGGTCGACCCGCGCCGCCGCCCCCCCTCCTGCTGAGCACTCGCATCCCTCTGCAGCTGCACCTGCTGCTGCTGAGCCGCCCTCCCCCCCCCCTCCTCCTCCTCCCCCTGCTGCTCAGCACCCCCGCCCTGCCTTCGCCGCCCCGGCTTGGCCTGTGAGCCCCGCTCCTGCTGCTGAGCACCGCTGTCCGACCGCATGCGCGCGCCCCTCCCCAGCCCCTTCTCTTCGCTCCTCGCCTCATCCTCCAGCCACGAGTCCAGGTACTCCTGCGCCGACTGGTCGCGAGGTGACCCGTTCGCCCCCAAGGGCCCCTGACCTTTCGCCTGCAAAGGCCCCCCGCCCGCACCGCCCTCCTGCCCGCGCGAGGCGGCGCGCCGATTGCCAGAGCTCACGGCCGCAAACGAAACCGGGGGGTCGCCGCCCGGCGACTGCTGGCGCTCCTGCTGAGCACTGTCTCGGCGCTGCGCCTGCTGCTGCTGACCGCTCTCGCGCTGCGCCCCGGCCTGGCGCCTGCCGCCCGCCAGCGGCGACACCATCGCGGCCCCGGCCCACCTGGGACTGCCGCCGCCGCCCATGGCCCCCGCCGCCCGCTGCTGCAGCGGCTGGGCGGCCATGGCGTCACGCACAATGTACGACAGAACGGGCACACGAGGCGCCGCCGCCGTGCTGCCGCCGCCACCACCAGCAGGCCTTGTCTCATAGGTGTTGGAGGGCAGGGCACGCGCACGCAGCGCCCCCCACCGTTGCTGAGCACTGGGCTGCGGCAGCCCTCGCTGCTGCTGAGCAGGGCTTTGCTGCTCAGCAGCAGGAGCGCCACCCAGCCACCCGCCGCCCCCCGCTGCCGCCGGCATTGTTTTTGACAACGCCGCCGCTGTTGCTGCTGCTGCCCCGTCGGCACGCCTGGATGGGCCTTTGGTGGGTGGCACAGCGGCAGGAGGCGGCGGCGCCACAGGGTAGGGTGGACGGCGCGCTGATGATGGAGCAGCAGCCTGCGAGGTTGTTGAAGTCGAAGTGGGTGCAGCGGCCGCCTGGGTTTGCAGCACTTGAAGTTGGGCCGTTGTGAACTCGCGCTCCTTGCGAAGGGCCTCCATCTGTGTGCGGTGCTCAGCAGCAGCAGGTGGGTGGCACAAGTGCTCAGCAGCCGAGGTAAACAGTTGTATTTTGGCTGCGTGCCCAGTGCTGCTATCGTCACACGGTGCTCAGCAGCAGGGGCGACAGCCCGAGGCATAGGAGCGCTGAGCACCACATTGCAGTTTGCTGAGCTGCGTGGCAGCAGCAGCAGCAGCAACAGCAGCAGCAGCAGCAACAGCATACACTAGCGCCATGATCGCACACCGCATTTGCTGCGCAGACAACGCATCAGGCATGGTGGTGGCAGTGGCAGTGCAAACGCACCTTGACACCGTGCTGCTCTGCCAGATGCACGCGCGCCGCCACGCTCTCCTCTGCCTTGGCACCTGACAGCCTGCGGTGCGTGTGATGCGATTGCTGCTGTGTGGCGCCTGGGGCGACGTGCCCGGTGCTGCTGAGCTGGGCGTGCTGCCTCTCCTGCTCCAGCGTTTTGCTGCGCATCTGCCAGTGGCTCCACGCATAGCAGCGTACATGTGGTGAACACAAACATAGCATTTCGGTTACAAGACGCGGTGCCAATGCCGCGCCATCAGGGACACCATGTGCTACTGACGTTGGTAAGTCAATACAGGTTGCTCATGCCGCAGGTGCAACGAGGTAAACTCCGGCCGCCATCTGTTGTGACACTGCTTACATGAGCACACTGGCGCCCGCTGTAAGGAAAAGGTCTCTGTGTGTGTGTGTGTGTGCGTGTGTGTGTGTGTGTGTCTTTTGTATACTCCTGGGAACCCCGCTGCTGAGCATGTACCTCAAGTTGAAGTATGGCACCAACTTCACTGTCGAGCTCAGATTGACACGTTTCATTTTAAACCAGCTCCTGCGTATGTTTGAAAGTGCACGGAACTGGCTATCGGTTGCGGACCCGTAAGCATACCGTTCGCTTGCAAGATGTGTGCATAACGAGTCCGGTGGGGGCAATACCTCCAGAGCCCGGGTAGCTGCCACAGCACAGCTTCTGGCACAGCACAGCTTCAGCGATCACAATAGATGTGAGTCCATTGTAAGGATAAAACAGCCATTGCGTTATATTCCGTCACAAGGGGGTGCACCTCCTGTAACTGTGGCCGAGGCGCTGCTTGTCCTGAGCATGCCGCTAAGGCCGGGGCCGTGCATGCAGTAGCAACGACTGAAGCCCACCATTGCTGCATGCCTTGAAGGCCTAACAAATTTCGCTGATGTGCTGTTTGTTATGCCCTTCAATGTCATTGTCAGTGTAACTGACTAATTCATCAACCATCACTCGTGAATCACAACATTCCTACGGTAGACCCAAATTTTCCATCTCACTGCGTGCATGCCATGCACTGCACATGCCACGCACCTGCTCTATCGCCGCCAGGTGCTCCTTCTCCTGTGCCTGCAGTGCCTGCCTTTGGCTCTGAAGCTCCGTCAGCTCCCTCAGCGCATCGCCTGCAGTGGCGTCTAGCTGTGGCTGCTTGAGCGCACGCAGCTGCTGAGCAATCTCGGCGCGCTCTCGCTCCTCCTGTGCTCAGCAGCAACACGCACGCGCACCAACCGTGCCACATGCAGTGCACTTCAGTGACTTCGAAAAAAAATGTGATGGAGCAATGTCGGTGTGTTCTCGCTCCTCCTGTGCTCAGCAGCAACAGGGCGCGCACGAACCGTGCCACATGCATTGCAGTTCACCAGGTTATTGTGGGTAATGAGCAGTGTTTGGGCGCGCTGTGCTCAGCCGCAACAGGTGCGGGCACAAACCGTACCACATTGCACGTCAGTGACTTGCTAGTTGAAAATGTGAAGGGAGCAATGTCGGTGTGTCTCGCTCCTCCTGTGCTCAGCAGCAACAGGCGGACACACCAACCGTACCACATGCATTGCACTTGACTTACAGAGAGCTGGAATGGGCAGTGTCAGCGCGCTGTTGTGTGCTCAACAGTAACAGGCGCACTGCACCGCATGTAGTGCACTTTGATGACTTGGAGTGAAACTGATCACCTGGGGCCGAGCGACAATGCAGCTAAGCAGCGTCGTCCGCACCCACGCCTCTTCTGCGCTTGTGACCAGCAAGCGTTACCAGTCCCACTTGAATGCCAGACGTGCAAAGAAGGTGCTTGGTCACACAGCCTATATATTGTTATACACTGTACATGCTCCCACGTGCGCAGTAGCAGGCATCAGTGCTGCAGTGCCACGTGGGTTTACCACTTGTGTCTAATACTAGTAATGATGCTAATAATAGCAGTAACACTTCCGAATCACTGAGAGGTTCATGCGGCCAGCACAGGTTACTGCTTGTGAGGCGCAGAAGTTGACCACCCAGCTAACACCCAGCAGCGGCCTGCTGCACCAGTTTGTGGTTAGGACAGTAGTGAGCTCATCTGCCACCAGATGCCACCAGTGCTGCAGCGTGCCAGCTCGATGCACACGACTTGCAGCACAGCTGTCATTCAGCGTACACTCGTGCTGTGCATGCAGCGCTTCACCTGCAATGCCAGCAGCTGCTGCTCCTCCTCAGCCAGCTGCAGGGCAACCAGCTCGCTGTCAGCAGAGAACAGGGCGCCACTGCCTGACAGCAGCTGCAGGCAGTAGCAACGACACAGAAACACTTGTGAGTGATGATGCCGTTGATGCAGAGTTTCTGCCAAAAACGGAGGATAAACAAGTAGACACTGTGCTGCCGCCAATCGACAAGCACCATGCATGCATTCACGGACTTGGCAACAATGGATTCGTGTCACTCTGCTGCTGTCACGTGCTACCGATGACACTGCCCAATGCGGCTGCGGACGCCCACTGCACGCACACCACCACCCACCTTCTCTTTTTTGACCCGAATTTCAGCCAAATCACTGACCAGCTTCTTATCACGCTCCACAATGAGCTCTCTTCGCAGAGCCTCCGTGTCGGCAGCAGTGAGTGTGGCACCAGCAGCAGCACCACCCGCAGCTGCAGCCGCCGCCACTGTGGCAGCCGCGGCGGCCGCGCCACCTTGCCCTGGTATTTGCAGCAGGCGGCACATAGCATTGCGCCGGTAATGGTTTATTCAATGCACTACAGTATCTGACTGCATGGCTTGCTACAATATTTACATGTTGTCGTCGTGTGGTTGCTATTGACTTCGAGGTTGGCAGCATTACCGAATTTGGCCGGACACACTCCAAATTCTTGCGAAGCTGCACATACATGTCATGTGAAAGTACCACATGAACATGACACTCGCTGCACACCACAGTGGCCCGAAATCAATGACAGACACATGACATCATGCGCCAACCTCCAGTACGCGGCTGTCCAGGGCTGTCCTGGACTGCTATCAGTACCATGTGCAGGGCGCGGGCTTGTGCCACAGCACACAATCTTGACTTCCAGGTGAGTACTTGGCTGCCTACTTCAGAACAGGCAAACCTCACATTATGGCGGGGTGCAGGGAAGCCGGCGATACTTTGCGTTTGAATTGTGAGTGCTTGCAAGGTGCAAGTGTTGATATCAAGTGTTCATGTTGACTTTACTTTGCCCACACGTGGTATAACAAGTGGCACATGTCCAACCTGAAGCTGTTGTCAGTCAGCGGAGGCGCTCTCCGTCCAACCTGCAACTGTTGTCAGTCACCTGTGCTAGCTCCTGCACGCACTAGCAGCTCCGTACTAGAGACACTGCAAATACTTCGCAGTATGAGCGCGCACACTGGAACACAAAGTGGGAATGTCGCACAATGCCACCGGCGCTGCTGCACATACCTGCCAGAAGCAATCACTGGTAAGCAGTGTGCATCATCCATTAGTGATAAATTTTGTGTGCCTTGAAAATCACTCATGTGAGAGTGCTGACACTGTTGACTGTCCTCAAATTTGGCGGGCCGGGATCACCGCGGCGTACATTGCTTGCTTTGGAGGTTGTTTTTCACGAGCCATGTATTGGCACACACTGATTGCCAACAGCACATGTACAGTGCGCACAGGGTATGATCCACCTAATGGGCCTATTTCTAGGCAATAACTCAAATTGTCCCACATAGCTGTTGGCTGAACGGCCTGGTACTGCCATAGCATCCGCTGCTGGTGCTCACCACTGCTCCTGCCAGGCTTCAGGCTGGCCCTAACAACTGCCTCCGCTTCCTGAAAGGCTCCCGTGCGGGCCAGGTATTGCCGAATCTCGCCCAGACTCAGCCTCTCCTGCTGCTCCTGCTGCTGCTGCTGGAGGAGGTGCGTCGACGCCATGCTGCCTCAAATCGCAGCGCTGCCAAGTTGAAGCTGGGGCAGTAAGGGGCAGCCCCCCCCCCCCCCCTCCGCTCCCCCGCTGCCAGCTGTTTCACCACATTGGCCGCTGCACTGGCGGCAATCGTGGCGGCAGTGCCACGCACCACCGCCTTGTCTCCATGCAGAAGGCAGCAGCGAATGGACACGCTAGCCGAGGTGTTTCATCGATGTTCCTGCTCTGACATCTGTCCCGGCTTGCCCAGAACAGACCAGCCAGCACTGCACTTGCAGCAGACGCAGCAGCAGCAGCAGCAGCCAGGGCTTAGGCAGCAGCGGTGACAGCAGCTAGCTTGCTGTGGCGCCGCCACGCTGCACCAAAGCACCCACAATGCCAGCCTGGTCTTCTGGCTGATACAAAAAAGGTTCCAACGGTGAGTCACTTGCCGGGAACGACTCGGGTAAAGTTGAAGTTTGTGTATTAGTCATGGAGACAGGGGGGCATGTGGGCACCGGTTGAAGTTGTAAACCGCCGCACACGCACACAAAAAAAAAGCACACAGTCGACTTCAGGTAAGCAGCAGCACACAGAGAAGAGACAGCGGACGCACCATGCCTGCACGGCATGGGCGCGATTCACTGTGCACCCAGCCCACAGGAAACCTGGGATGCCAATGCCATTTTGTCGGCGGCCTCTAGTTTTTCTGGCAAAACCACGAGCAAAACCAACACCAAGGCTCCCTGAGCCCCTCCCGCTTCCTGCGCCTGGGCGCATTGCACGGCACGGATGCAAACGTGTCCGCCAAAGCCTCCCACCAGCACAGCGCAGCCGCAGCGGTGGCTGCTGCGGCGACAGATGGCAGCGCCAGCGCCAGCACATGCGGGACAGTGGGCTTACATAGACACCAAGCCGCAAGCCGCCGCCGCTGCTGCCTAGGCAGCGCCTCACACACAGCCGCGCGGCGTATGTGACCCGCCGCCGTTGCTGCTGCCATGACGTAGTTCCCAGCAGACTTGCTGTGGTGCATCAAGCACCGCTCAGCAGCTGCAACCGCAGCGAGCCGGTTGCAGCAAGCTAGCGCGCACACACGTGCAGGAACCGGTGCAGCAGCGGCGGCGCCCAGCAAGCAGCAGCTGGGGAGAGCGGTATCAGCGGGGAGGGGAGGACCCCAGGGTGGAGGCGCCCACCCACCACCACGACTGACTTCTAAATTGTCCAACGCTGGGAGAGAGAGACTCCGCGCCGGGCCCAAGGGAGGCCCCGGTCAGGGACGTAAGCGCTCCCCCCGCCAGGCCAGGGGGTAGCGCAGCGGCAAGCCGCCGCCGCCGCCCCCCCTGCTGCCGCCGCGCTGCGCACTGCTGCTGCCGCTGCTGCTGCTGAGCAGCTGCTGCCGCCTGTGGGCGCCGCACGCCGTGCTGTCCCCCTACGCTACTACTGTCTAGGGCGGGGCGCGCGCACAGAGCCGGGTGCTGAGCTGGGCACTGCTGCTGAGCACCAGCACTGCTGAGCACCTCCGGCTGGCGCGGCGGACGGCACAGCGCTGCTCAGCAGCCACGGGGGGGTCGTGGGGGGTGGAGGTGGGGGGCGTGCCAAGTCTGGAACGCAGGCAGCAGCTGCGTGGCTGACATGGCTGACGGGCCAAACTGGCAGTGTACCAGCGGACAGCGCACACCGCGCCGTGTGCCGCTGCCGCCGCGCACTTTCCGCTATGACCGTGGCGCCGGCCGCTTTGCTCTTGGCGCTCGCCACGCGCCCCCATCACCACCACCCCCCGCGGCGCGCCGCTGCTGCTGCGGCGGCCGCGCGGGCGGTGGCGGCGGCGGCGGCGGGGGGGGGTCTTCTGAGTAGTCCCCCGCGTCAAACGCCACATCGAGCGTGCCCCCATAGTCGTCCTCATCCGCCCCTCCCAGCAGCGCACCCGCTGCCGCCGCGCCGCCGCGCCCCCCCCCCTCCACAGGGCTTCCGCCGCTGCCCGCCCAGCCGCCCTGTGCTGCGGCGCCGCCGCCGCCACCGCCAGGGGGGGCGTCTTCGCTGTCGTCTGCGAAGGGCACCTCCTCGGAGTGCCAGTCGGCGTCAGCGTCGCCAGGGTCGGTGCCGCTGGCGCTGAGCGCTGCGGCGCTGCTGAGCACGTCCTCCCCGTCGTCGTCCCGCCCGTAGAGCGCGTGCGCGCTGTTGAGCTGGGCGTTTATGAGGTCGAACTTCCCCTGAATCTGGTGGCACGCCTTGCACTCCGCAATGAGGTCGTCGCGCCGCCGCGCGAGGGCGGCGCGCGCCTCCGTGATGTCGAAAAGCTCCGCGACGCCGTCGCCGCCGTACACCTTGTCCAGCTCCGTCCGCAGGTAGAAGGGGAAGGTGTCCACGAACGGCATGAGGAAGAAGCAGTTGAACTTCATGGCGACGGCGCGCGCAAAGTGCTCGCGCCAGCTGGCCATGACGTGGCGCACGAGGGCGCTCACGACCGCGCCCGTGCGCGCCGCGTTGCTGCGCGTGCACGCCGCCTCCTCCATAAGCTGCAGCAGGTCCATGTAGTCCTTGGCGTTGGTGACCGCCCCCGCACCCCCCAGCCCCGCCGTGTTAGCCGCCTGCCACTGGTCCAGAACGTTCTCCTGCGCGGGCACCGTTCCTCGAGAACGCGCGCCGCTGCCGCTGCGCCTGCGCCCGCGCTGCTCCACGGCGAGCGTGTAGATCTGGACCATGGAGGTGTCGGGGAGGGAGCGGTGGAGGGCGCCGCTGGAGCGCTCGCCCAGGTCCCAGGTGACGAAGCGCGTGAGGGCCTTGAGGTCGTCGCGGCAGCGCGCCAGGCAGTCGTCGATGCTCGCCTGCACGTGCACGGGTGTGGGTGGCAGCAGGGCATCGCTGGGTGTCAACCGACCAGCCTGGGAGATAGAGGTGGTGTGTGGTGACCGAAGCAAGCAAGCACAGCGGGTAGATGGACACAGCTGCCGGCTGCTGTACTGGCAGGGCCAATCACACGTGGCAGTGCCGCCGCTGGCGCCGCGCGCGAAAGAAGCCTCACTCACCTCGATAAAGTTCTCAAAGATGCGGCGCACGATGAACGAAAATGGCTTCTGGTGGCTCTCGCTCATGCTCAGCCCCTCCCTCTTGAGCATGAACTCTACGACCGTGAACAGCCGCTTGAGCACGTGCACCGCGCGCACCCGCAGGCCCTCCAGCAGCGGGTCAAAGCCCAGGCGCGCCTTCTCCACTGCAATGACGCACGCGGCGCGCATGAAGTTGACGCCGTCGTGCATGTCGCCGATGCCCGCGGCGTTGGCAATTTCGTCGTCGGTGATCTCGGGGGAGCACATGTGGCGCACCGCAAAGGCGAACTCGCGCAGCACGCGGTGGTACTGCGCGCCGCCAAAGAGCCGGTGCTCGCAGTTGCCGACTTCCACCTGCAGGTGCATGCGAGGGGGAGGGGAAGGGAGGGGGGGGCTGCTGCTGAGCACAAGAGGTGGGCCAGGTGCCCAAGGGCCAGGGCGCGCAGGAATGGAGGTGGTGCCCACGGAGGTTTCCCTAGGAGAGTTCGGAGCCCCGCAGTCGCGCTTCTGCCAGGGTGTACTTACTGAGAGTGTATATGTATGTATACACGCTCGTATCTCTGGTCAAGGTGGTGGGTTCGACAGCTGTGTGTTGCCCGCTCTGCTGCCCGCCAGCACCGGTACAAGCAGCCAACAGGAGTGTGGCCCATGGCGGCATCAGCAAGCAGCGAGTGCCCAGAGCTAATGCCATGCCTCGAGGTGGGCATGCTCACTGCTTCATGATGACATGGGCTGCTGCCATGTGCCACTTCCAAACAGCTCCACCAGTTGCAGTGACATAGGTGTGCAACAGCTACACGCATGGCGTGCTGGTTGTAGGAGCAGCAGCCCAGTTGACCCCAACTGGCAAACTTCAAGTGCACACTCGCACAAACCCGTTGCCTTGCACACCAGGCTTGCCGAGACCACCAAACCCCATTGCGGAACTGAGTTGGGCGTGTGCATGGCACCACATGTCAGCAGCAACTCCAAGTGCACTAATCCGTAACAATTCTACCATGTATACAATTGTGTCACATGCACCAAACGGCCTGCATGTGCCAAAATACAGCAAATGTGTGACCCAGCCCAGCACAGAGCAGCACAGCCCATTGACTAGCTGTTTACTACTCCAAGTTTGGCTCACCTCCATGAGCCTGTCCCACTTCTCCCCGTCAACCCGGCCCGCCTCAATGAAGCTTCCCGCCTGCAGCTGCTCCGTCTCCAGAGTCTCGCCAAACTGGTCAGGAGGGGCTTGAATGGTACCCTGCCGCAGCAAGCAGGCAGACGCGCCAGGTACAACGGATTGTGTTTCCAGGCATCAGCAACCTGCTGCGGCAGCAACACTTGAGCAACACCAAGCATGTGCCAGACCCGCCTGGTGCAGTCACAAGTTATGAAGTAGCAGTGGGGATGCACTCCTGCAGCATGGGTGGCGGTGCATGTGTGTCGCTGTAATCCATGCTGCTGGGCACTGCTTCCGGTGGCCACTGCTGGCATGCCGAGGGGTGGCTCAGTAGTTGCTTACTTGGATGGCGTTGCCGAGAGCGCGCACAAAGTGCTCGCGGTACTCCTCAGCGCTGGCCTTCAAGTGGTCCAGGCTCAAAGCCTGTAACGAAAGGGGAGCAGATAGGGTCACATTGCACACGGAGGGCAATGTGTACATGGTGTAAGTGCATAAAACCACGTCGGTACAGAACAGTTTAAAGGCATCAAGGTGGCAAGATGCGCGTTAAGGCAGCTGCAAAGCGTTTACCACGGGCACACCAATGTTTGATCTGCCAGTTGCCGCACAAGGCCTGGCAACGCCAGGGCAATGTTATATTGTACAGCTGGTGTTGCTGCAATTACCAAATGCAGCTGGCTGGTAAACATCAACTGTGAGGTGGGCACACGCACCGAGAGCTCCCTCTCCGTGGACAGCAGGCGGCCCTCCGCCTTGGTGAGCTCGCGCTGCAGCAGAGGAACAATCCTGGCAACGTTCCGCCGGTAACAATCCTCCACGCGCCGTTCCAGGAACCTTCGCAGCCGCGACACGCCCACGCGTGGCAATGCCTGCAGCGGCAGTGCTCAGCAGAACACAGCAGCAGCAGTGCTCAGCAGAACACACAGCAGCATTGGGGGTGGCACCTCAGTGTGCCGCTGCGGTACTGTGTGCACACGCAGGCATGCAGGGTGAATTATGCAGAGGCAGCACCCCGCCCGCGCCAGCGCATGACAGGGGCCACAAGTGCAGTAGGGGAATACAAATTTTAATTAGTTGAAACGTTGTGTGCATGTGTGCACAGCTGCAGGCGGCAGGGTTGTTTGCCTAGCACTTGAGTACCTTGGCTCAACTATGGCCACACTAGATGCATGGCGTGGTCACCACGCCCCGACATCCGCAGCACAACTGACGCACAGGCAGGAACTTCAACAACAACTTCGACTTCAACTGAGGTTGGGGCAGTACCTGGGTGCCGGCTGTTGGCCCGAGCTTGGCGGCCACGTGCATGGCGTCGTCGCGCTCTGCTCTTCGCACCCCTGCCACAAATGCCTCATTGCTGAAGTAGGCAGACTCACGGCCACGCCCAACACGCCCCGATGGAACGCTGGTGAAGAACGGTCTGCAGAACACGGAACGGAAAGGTGCCCAGTGAGATCGCACGAGCAGGTTAGCTTGCTGGTGCGTGGTGGACGGCAGTGGGTGTGACTGGGGGCTTGCAGCCAGCACGCATGGGGGGAATGCACGCGCTGATGGTGCAAGTCAGCCATTAACAACGGGCTCGACAACACCTTTTGTGACCGCATACACCAGGTCAGAAATTGGCGCACCGCACAACGTGTGCCACCACTGCTACGTGTGAAAGCGCGACTCGCAGGTGCTCAGCAGCAGGGAGCGCAGCGGACCCACCCTCCGAGCATGGCGTTGTACATTCTGCGCAGGATAGGGGCCTCAATGAAATCCTGCAGGTCCTCGCCATTGCTGAACTGCGGCAACTTGGTGTCCAGCTTGGTGCACACAAGAACTGTGCGCTCCAGCAACGGGTCAACCTAGGTTGACAAAGGAGCAGCAGCAGGACGGCACGCACAGGGGCAGGGTAAGCCATACAGCCCTGCGCACGTGTGCGCATTGGCAAAACGCTGCTAATCAAGTGGCCCACTGGTTGTAGCGGCTGCCAGATCGGCATGAATGCACACATGTGGCCGCCGCTGATGCAGCTAGCTCACTGTGTAAGTAGCTGTAGGCCATGCAGAAGTTGGCAGCGCAGGAGTGCTAGCAAGCAAAGGGTGCCAAGTTCGTTACACTGCAGCAAGACACCAGCGAGGCGTCATGGGGCTATACCCATGTAGGTATGCAGCCGCCATGCCATGTTTTTCACTAGCAATTTGTAGGGCCTTCATGCGCGCACTGACCTCCATGACGACGTTGCGTGTGGTGGCGTGCCGCCAGTCGGTGGTGTCCTCCACGCAGAGTATGATGTAGTCCTGGCAGCGCATTTTCTGACGCACCAGATTTTCACACTCCTTAGCGGCCTGCGCAGTAGTTGCAGGCGCACAACAGGTAGCCCAGCGGCATGGGTTCGCAAATACTGCTTGGCATTCTGGCCCTGCCATGATAAGTGTGCGCCATAATGGACCCTCTTATGCGCACGAGTGCCAACCACACAGGAGAAGGTTGTTGGTGGTCCCTGTCTTGGGAATGTACCGCGGAATATCTGGCAGGCATATGACACGCACACTGCCATACACATGCCTCTGCAATGTAATCGGCGGCAGCTGTGCTGCAAACACGGCAGCTTGCAGCAGCTGCGCAACAGCAACAGCAAAGCTCAGCAGCAGCTGTGGTCAGCAGCAGTGGTGCCCAGCAGCAGCGGTGTTCAGCAGCAGCGGTGCTCAGCAGCAGGTGTCATCGCCGGCCCACTCTCACCTGCAGCAGGGCCTGCTGTTGTGCGTTCATGTGCTTGCCACGCGGAGCCTGGATGAGGCCGGGCGTGTCAATCAGAATCATGTTTGGGCAGAAGCGGTACTCCATGCGGACGACAATCTCCCGTGCGTCAAAGCTCCTGCGCACGTGACGATGAGGGGAGCCGTAGCAGCAACAGCAGCGGTCAGTATCCAAAGGGCCATGCAGCAGAGTGTACAGCAATGGTGTTGCCACTGAGCCTGAGGTGCACATGATATGTGTTGTACTTCATACAGTTGAAGAATGTCCATGACATGTAGCGCATAAAGGTGGTTGCAGCTCCTGATACATATGTACGTGTTGTTGCACTCAGAGGGTTGAAGTTGCAGTTGAAGTCGGCTATGATGAGTGCCCACCTCATTGGGTCTCTTTCCAAGCGCTTGTTCTCGGCCTCAATGTATGCTTGGATATCCGCTAGTGACCTGCACGGCAATTGCCCCAACACACAATAGCAAGCAGCAGCAGCGGACATGAGAGGCATGTACAACTGTACAGCTTCATGTTGAATGTGAAACCAGCAGTAACAGCAACAGCACAGCTGCGGCTGCAGCCATAGAAATTTATGTCACAGGAGCAGCAGGCAGACCTATTGTCCACTCTAGTCCTCACAGAAGCAACATGGCGACTGTAAGTACGCAGCAGCAAGTGCTGCCAGCTGCAACAGGGCAACAGGCGGTAGCGCCACAGGTGCCGTGTCGCTCCCCACCAGGCACGCACATAGTACCTGCACCACCACCAGTACCTCAAGTCTCGAGCCGCACCGCACACTCGGCTTCAGCAGTGCTCCCCAATCCACCACAACAAGCAAGCGACATGCAGCGGCATGCACAGCGTGTGCGGTGTCAGGCATGCGGCGCGGCAGTGGCTCACCGTTGTTCTTCCCTGCCGTTCTCCAGCGTGAGGTAGCAGCGCGGCTGGTCACAGTCTGGGTTGTACTGCATGCGCAGCGCTATGGGGCGCCGTGTCTTAGTGCCCCCTCCCACCTGCGCCGCGCCCAAACGACGGCACGCACACCACGTCAGTCCTCACGCCCACTGAGCTGCAAACTTGCCCGGCACACTCAAGTTGTACACCAAACTGCTACCTGGAAGCCATACAAGTCATCTGTACAAGCACACATAGCCACACTCCAAGTCAACACAAAAATGCCACATGAACACACATGTATTGTCTCTGCGAGAGCACACGTTGTGTGCGCAATTGCGGCACAGTACAAATTACAGCTGCAGAAGCTGCTGAGCACGCTGCCAGCCATGCGTCAGCCGGCACAGCTGACAACGGGTTGCAAAAACACTGATATAAACTAGCTCACCTGGTTGAACTGGAAGCCCATGAGTGCCTCAATTAGGGCGCTCTTGCCCGAGGTCTGGTGCCCCACAACTAGCACAGCCGGCGAGTCAAACGGTTTGTGGAAATCCTGTGCAGCAGCAGCACAAGCGGGGAACATAGCCAAGTCAGCGACAGGCGGTCGCCCCCAAGTGCTAGCAGAAGCGGCCGCAGCGGAAGGGAGGCTGCTGCTGCTACAGATGATGGTGCAATGGTTGCAGCGACGGGGGCACTGCGACACGCCGTGTGGCATCAATGCAGCTGTCAGTGCCAGCCAAGTGCCGTCGTACCCGCTTGTGTGCCGCACCACAACAGCACAAAGTGGGGAGAAGCACTGCCTGCAGGCCATCTGCCAGCGGTACCACTGCCCACACAGCTCCGTCCTGCCGGATGCATGAGATGACTACTGCTACTACGTGAGCAACGGGCTGCCGAGCGTGTGCGCCTCAGCAGCGTGAAGCCACAGGTGCTGTACTTCTGCCGCAGCCATAGCGGTAGCGGTGGCAATGCCAGCTCCTTCAGCACTTATGCCCGGCTGCAGTCTTCATGCCACCATCATCACCAGCACCCTTGGCAACCTTCCAGGCCGTGCACTTCGCTGGCACACAAGTGCGCGCTGTTGCAGCACGTGTTACCAGGACTTGCATTTCCGGCCATTTCCTGTGAGTGCCTGGCACTACCAGGTGTTGACGACACGCACTGATACAGCGACGGTGCACGGTCTGCAAGTGTTGGGCAGCAAGTGTGCATGGCGTCATGAAGCAACCGCCAAAGATTTGCACACTTGAAGTTGTACTTCAACTTTCAGGAAGTTTGGCAGTTGGAGCACGCCCGGCGCCGCCGAAACCAGTGTGTACGAGGTAAAAAGGGCAGTGGCACAACCAAAGTGTGCCATGCGGGCAAGTTGGCGGCCGTTTTGGGCCTTAAACCGCCATAATATCCCAAACTGCAAGCCTGGGTCACAATGTTACTGCATGGAGGGGCACAACTGCCACCAAAGTTACCCGACCGCCAACTGCGCGAGGGGCGCCGCCAACACCGACGCCGCCACATGCAGAGGGTCGTGCCACCATGTATGATTACGCCCCGTACCGCAGGGGAGCCCGCCGCACCCGCCCACCGCCGCTGCAAGGGTCGTTATGCTCGCGTATGTGGGCCAGGAGTGCAGCTAGAGTGCGTCCTAACATGGTTGGTGCGTGGCGGTAGAATAGGGGTGCTGGCGGCACCGTCACAGCAGGTGTGGCGGCTTGCCACGTGTGCCTAGCCGATACCTCACCTGTGCCAGCGAGTGCAGCATGTTGTAGGCCTCGAACAGCTGCTCCCGCTGCTCCTGCTTGGCTGCAATGTCGGGCACTCCTTGTGCTGCCGCAGATGCAGGTGCCCCCCCCCCTGCTGCCCCCCCCCGCAGCAGCACCGCTGCCCGAGCCGCCGCTGCGCTGCTGCGAGGGGGGCGCCTGTGCAGGGCCTCTATTCTCGCCCTGGCGGCAGGCGCCACGCATGCCACCAGCAGCGCAAACACCAGGCATGCTGTGGCCACTGCACGTGGCAGGCCCCCCACCCAGATCGCGCCCGCCAACCGTCGCCTACCCATGCCAACACCGTGGCAGGGTGCGGCCCCGCAGCCGCCGACTCGCTGCACCGCCGTCTAAGTCACCGGCCTCCCTTGCCGCCGCAGCCACCGCCCCGCCCGCCCGCCCCCTCGCCCCCGAGGGGTGTTGGCCTTGCTGCCTCCTATGTGCCCCTGCTTTTTGCCAGTTGTGCTCCTTGCTTTTCACACCTTTGTTGAACGCATGGTGGAGGCGGCGTGCACGGGGCCGCTCCCGACGCCGCCCCGCGTTGCGGCAGGGGTGGAGAGACGGCGCGGGCACTGCCACCGACGCGCTCAGGTGCCCCGCGGCACGGTCGGTGCGCGCGCGCCAAGTTGGCGGTGCAGGTTGCGTTTTGAAAAAACAAAAAAAACAAAAAGACAGCAGTCTCGTGCTCAGCAGTGCGTATTTTATTCGACCCAGGCAGCGACCTCACCAAATTCAAATTTGGTTCGCGCGCGCCCAAAACTGGTGCTGCGGGCAGCTGTAGTGCATGATCATCATGCCAGGATGTCACTGTCAGCCCGTAAACAAGAGTAGGTTAGCCTGGCTTACTTAACATAGCCAGTGGCTACTGTGTGCATGTGTGTGACTGGTGCGCCCCCCCCCCCCCCTCAGCTGGTGGGTTGTGGGCCTCAGGCTGCTGCCAAGCGCACATGGTGCAACTCGAATGCCCTGTCCCGATGCAGTTTCGCCCGATGAATTGCCGGGTATGCAATTTCTCTCCCACATATGCGTGAGCCTTGGGACACTTTTGCCACAGTGCTTAGGCTGTGGCACCACTGGCAGCTGCATGCATGCACGAGTCGCTCCGCTGCCGCCTGTTGCCCGTGTTGCAGCGTCCCATTAGGAGTCGGTCTGCAGGTCAGTGATGTGTTGTGACCAGGCCATTACGACAAAAGGGATGCTGCAGCAAGTGAGCCCCAAAGGCATTGCTGGCGGAACAAAGGCTGGATAGGCTCCCAGAGCCCGCCAGGGTGTGCAGCAACCTTGAAACACATGACCATGCAGCACACCAGCACACAGCAGCAAGCATTTTGCTGTGGCCGCAGCCAAAAGAGCCAGTCACAAGATGTATTTACCACCACCAGGTGATGCGCGTTCCTCGAGCATTTCATCCATTCCTGCAATCGCTCCGTTCTACTAGGACAACACGACAGCACTGTACTTGCCGTCCACCACTTTGTACTGCGCACTGTACAGAAGCCAAACCAGAAGAGTGTGCACGCCTCGCGGCAGGAAAGCCGGCGTTGCCAGTTGGTGAGCACAATCATAAGTTCAACAATTGAATCAACCTCAAGCGTTCTGTGCTTCCGTGATGTGGGCAGGGTCCACACCATCTAGTGGACTCTCTCTAAGAGAGCTCTAGAAGGTGGGCTACAGGCAGCACTGGCAGCAGCAGCGCAAAAGCTCTGCTGCCACTGCCGTTCTGGCATTGCAAGCGCCGCCCAGCCATGCAGGCATGCCGCATGGATGGGACTCCAACCGCAGCGTTTACTCTAGGTTTGCGCGGGACACTTGCCAAAACGAAAACGTTCTGTCGTTGGCTCAACACAATAACACACAGACACATACACACACGCGTCCCGCTCCCTCTGCTGGCAGCAGCGTACAAGCCTCTGCTGAGCAGGTGCTGGCGTGGGTGGGGGGCACCAGCGACGGTATCGATGGGGCACGGGGGCTGCCCGCGCCCACCACTCTAGTAGGGGAACTGGCCTTTCATGTTTCCAACAGGGTCTGCGGGGGAAGTGTCGAGCGGACAGGTAGCGCATGTGGTGCGGAGCAATGGCAGAGAGACAGTGGAGGGGGGAGGGGGGTCACTTTTTGGTGCAGGAGCTGCAGCGATTGCTAGGAAAGGATCACTTGTGTTGACACCTCATGGCACACACAGTCGAAGCAACTGTGAATGCTTATTCTCCTGGGTGCACTGCACAGGTCCTTCAGTGTATACAGACCCCCTCGTTCCCACCGGTTGTGTGCTATTGCACAAGGAGTCACAAACAGCACCACAGCACGCTCCAAGTGTAGTACAATCATGATGCCAGTTCAGGATATACTACAGTACATTGGTAAAGACCGGGTGTGTCAGTAACCGTGCAAGCCCTTTGATGGCTCACAGTGCCGAACCAACGCTGTTAGTATTGCACGGAGCATAGGTACTTGCTTGATAAGGTGACATTGGCTATGCAGTGCACAAGGGTAGCCGGATGGCCCAAGTTCGGCATAGCCGGCCACTTACCATCACACAAGCCAGACAGCAGTCAGTTTAGTCCCCCACGTATGCCTGCAAACAAGGGCCATGTGCGTCAGCGGCAGTGTATCCGTTTCACGTGTGCGCACATCCACCTTCCAATCACCACCACACAGTACTTGACCACCTACGTCAACCAGCACATTATCAAAGCCAAACACAAACCACGGTCGCCCTACATAAAAGTACCAAAAGCCCCCCCCGTCCTGCCCCCCCTCCCCCCACCCCGTACTTTGCACTCACCGTAGTGGCACACCCACACCTGGCACCCGTGCCCAACGTCGTGGTGCGATCCGCAGCCCAGCAGCTTAGTCTTCCCCCACACCATCTGCGTGTAGTGCCCCACGGCCATGTCGCAGCACCGCTCGTAGCGGTACCGCCCACGCTCCAGCGCCCACGCGCGCGCCGCCGCCTCCGCCGCCACCGGCCCCCCGTACACCGCATAGAGGTTTTCGCCCGCCCCCATGTGAGTCAGCATGCAGCCCTTGGAGGCCAGGAGGACCGCGTGGCTGTGGGCCTCGCCCTCCAGCTGTGAGCTCCACTTGAGGCTGGCAACGCCCACCCGGTCCCTCTCCTGGTTGTGCACGGAGAGCATGCCGCGGCAGTCGTTGTCGCGGCAGGGGCTGGGGTCTGCGCCTGCGCGGGGTGGGGTAGGAGGGTGTGATGAGTGCGTGGTGTTTATATACTTCAAGTGCACTCTACCCGTACATAGGCATACCTCAGGCATACACGGATGAAGTGTGTGAACATGCACACCCGTTGCACGACCCTGCTACTACACCAGCATGTGATAACTCAATCTAGGAGCGATAAAATTTAGGTCTCCCCGCCGGTAGGGGCCGTCATATGTGTAATGAACGTTCAGCAAACTCCGCTTAGGACGCGTCAAGCCCTGTGCAAACAGTGTGCGCGTGACTGGGAAAAGCAGCACACATGCTGGACAAACAACACTTGTTGCTACCGCTAACCAATAAAACCAAGATGGAGTCTAACCGCTGTGCAGCCTAATACTACCACTTTAAGCCTAGCATGTTGCGACACCACCACTAGTGGACTACAGCCCCATGTCCCAGGGGACCTGCTGCCATCCTCACCCAGCTCCTGGGTACACCAATCTCCCCACACACACCAGCACAGCCACGCGCTCCATGACATGTGCCAACAGTGCCATCTGGTGCGCCGCTGACCGAGCTGAGTGTATGCGCGACAGCGCAATGCCCTTTAGCGCCAAGGGCGGCGCCACTCCCGGCACCCGTCCCGTGTCGCGTACTCCGCCGCCACTGCCGCGAGCAGGCACCTGCCCTCAGGGCTGCCAAACAAACCAATAGATGTACTTCTGAAGTATAGTGTATGTACGGCATGTACTTCGAAGTATGTTCTTCAGAAGTATAGACACGCACTGTTGCATACGTGTCGATGCCCGTAGAAAAAAGGCACTCTCTGCATGCCTTGGTGTACCACACAGAGCGCCAATCAGCACATAAAAGGATTTTCGATGGTTGTTTTTTTGGTACTACGTAGTATTGTGATGCTCATTATGGTGCTCCAATATGTGGGAGGTTTCCAAAGTGTGCTGCTGCGCTCTGGTTTTACCGCCGCGCACACGTGTCATGGCCAACCTGCCAGGGTAGTACGCAACCTGGCATCTAAAACGCCTTATCCACGCGCAAACTGTGCGAGCTGAGGAACGTCATCGACAGATCATTGGTGTATGGGTACTGTGCAAAAAGGTGGCTGTTGCTCCCCAACGTTGTCAGCCGCAAGCTTGCGTCACAGGGTTTGCAGCATACACGTGCTTCAGTACTATGAATCAGTAGCATTGTAGCCGTTCCTCAGCCGCAGCACTGTGGGGTACACAACATTATACCATTGTGGCACCATTATTCAGGTGATATGCAGATTCCATCAGCCTGGGACAAGCACTTGTCACCCCGCGAAACAGCTTCATGTTGGAGTATGAGGTGCATCCAGTACCTTCTTACACAGCTGACCAAGCCGATAAATCTGTCCCTAACGTAGTGAAACCGCATACCCTATACGTCAAGCCGCGAGCGGTTGGCTTACAACACTCACACCCTCTGACTAGCCTCACCCGTCACCACACCTCCACCTCAGGAAAACACACAAAGATGCCCTCGCCAGCCTCACCATTTCCAAACCACAAAACTCACCGCTGCCACCGCCGCCGCCGCCACCACCGCCACCGCCACCTCCGCCGCCGCTTCCGCCGCCTGTCCCTGGCGGCGAACTGCCAGCCTCGTACACCAGCCACTGCTGGTTGTCCGCCTTGTGCGTGTTTGTGTTGAGGTACACACGCCCGTGGCCGCTCTTGCGCGGGTCGTAGTCCAGTAGCTTGGCGTCACCAAAAGCGGCCGCCGTGAAGAAGTATGTGCGGTCGGCGCCCGTCCCCTGGAGGTTCCACACCTGCTCCTTTGCCGAGCTGGGTGAGTGCACAAGAGTGTGTAGGTGCCATTATAAATAGGTGTGAGGTGCCGTGTCTCAGTGACTTGTGTGGGTGTCTGGTCTCTGGGCTGTGACTGTGGCAGCACTGCGGTGTTGCGCCATGACGCCTTCAGGCCTACTCCATTGCAGCATCAGCGACCACAGTTTATTTGAAGACGAAGTTGAAGATGACGTCTAAGTATGTACATACACAAATATGAAAATTCAATCTAGGAGCGATAGATTTTAGGTCTCCCCAACAAATATATATATGCTGGAGTAAATACTTTTGAAGTAAGTACCTCCATTATGTACTACCTGGTACTACATACCTCTAGTAATACTTGTACATACTACTAGTAGCAGTACACTGCAGTATGGTGACTCAAATATGCTTCAGGAGTATGCCTTTCGAGTCACTACCTGCACCGGCGCTGCACATGGCATAGTTACACCACTCAGACACCCAGTGCCCACCTCAAGGCGCATTCAACGCTGCAAGTGGCACGCACCATGCAGCACAAAACATACTTGCAGGCTCAACTTCACGCCTGCTGCACAACCTCCCCCTGCAGCCCAGGCACAAACACACGCCTCCGTTCTCGCACCTGCAGGCTTTGAGCTTCACGCTCTTCTTCGCACCGCCATCCAGGCACTTGTTGGCGCTTTTGGCTGCCTTCCAGTGTTTGTCCTGTGTTCGCCGCCTGGGGCAAGTACGCACAACAAAATCAAACAAGGTCACGGCAGCGTGGGTGTGGGTGTGGTTTCATTTTTTTTGTGGTGCAGGCACTTGGTGAACAAAGGAATGCCTTGTGGCAACACTGCCATGCTGATGATGATACGCTAACTAGTTATTAGTTTAAACGGAGCAATCATACTGGACAGCCACAGGGCGGCATGCACTTGCGTCCGCACAGCACCAGTTTGATATTCATTGACTTGCAGACCAAGGTGGGATCGACAGTCAGCTCGTGCCCGGTGCCATGCAAGCCTGTCACAGCTGCATATGATAGCAACCAACACAATCCGGGCTCGTGTTATGCCACAAAGAGACCCACAAGCACTACAACGAATGGCAACACAAGTGCTGGCTGAAGCAATTGTGGGCGCACCATTTTTGACTGTTGCCCCCGGCGCATCGCTTCATGGTGATACTGTCTCCGCCATTGTATGTCAGGCACATGCCGCTATCCCGCGCTGACCCGATGAGGTAAACCTTGTCTGGTTTCACAGCTACTGTATTCCAAGAGTTGGGCAGTGCACGCGTGGGGCAGGTACACAGTAAGTCAACAAGCAGCAGCAGCCTCACAGTAACTGATACTGCTGCACACGAGCTGTACTGGTGCGTAAGCTCGTGCAGTGCCACATGCAGCCTGCATGGCGTGACACAACCATATTGTCTGGCAAAGGGGGGTTCCAGTAGCAGCCTGCGCGCAACTAGCACTGTTGTCATGAACTACGTACGCAGGTACAAGTGCAGCCCCACCGACGACAACAAGCGGCATGCGGTACCACGGCTCAGGCCGAAAAGCACGCCGCTGCAGCTGCCCAAAGAGGGTAGTAGCGCACTGCTAGCGCGGGCTGGCGAGGCACGGCGTTGCCGTGCGAGTGCAACTGTTGGCTTTGAACGCACTGGATGGGGTTGGGGGGGGCAGGTGGAGTTGTGGAGCGAGAGAGAAGCATCACCCACCTAAGTCGCGCACCACGTCGTGCATCACGTCCTGTGAGCCTGCAGGCGGCCATGGTGCGTTGTCGGCAGCGCCGCCTACGTGGTGCAGGTGCGCCGCCTCTGCTTGTCTGTCAGGTAATTGGTGCAGCTGGTGGTACTCCAGTTGTTGCTGCGCAGCATGCTCAGGCAGAGGTGCGGTCGCTGCGCTGACAGCTGCTGGCACACCCAGTACTGCAGCAACAGCCAGTCCGGCTGTCAGGAGTGTCATGTTGTCATCCCCGCCCCCGCACGACGACGTGATAAAGTGCAGGCGCTGCTCTGCTGCCCCATCACAAGGTCAAAAATGATGGTTGGCGGTTCCGCCGTCAGTTGGTTTTCAGGTCCCCTCGTCGACCAATCACACACACGCGGAAAGTTGAACGCAAGCTGCTGAGCAGACGCTGTGTGCACACGTGTGCACACTTGTGTGTTCGCGATCTGACGTTCGCTACACACAGTGTTGGCAGCACAGAGGCTGCTGCTGTGCCGCCGATCACCAGCGCCCAGCTGGCTACTTCGTACGCGTGCTGGGGCTCGAGCAGGGCCGTGCTTGACTACATACGAACCCTGCGCCTTGCCAGCAAATCACCGTTTGCAGCCGCCACATGCACAAAAAGGCTTCCTTGGTCCCACGACAGCAGCCAAGGGGAGGAGACACACAGCACTGCGCGCCAGTGGCCCAGGGCCAGTGAACCAGCACCTGTGCAAGCTCTTCTCGTCACGCACCTCTGCCACCCTGTCTCGACTCCCCCGCCACGTGCGTATTGACTTGCTCAACACCACCATAAAATGGACAAAGGCACAACAGCCGCACCTGCAGACACCAGCAGCAGTGGCGGCACCAAGACCAAGCCTGCAGGCAAGCCGTCTGGGCGCCATCAGCACCGGCACCAGCAGCAGCCGCGCAGAAAGGCAGCTAGCACGGGCCAGCAACAGCAGGGACAGCCCACCGGAGAGCATCAGCGGGGGCCTGAGAGGCAGAAGCAGCAGCAGCTGCGGCACACCCCGCCCACAGCTGTTGCTGGAGCAACAGCCGCTGGTGTTGATGGTGTTTATGGTGGCAGAGGTGCCAGACATGGCACATCAAGGCATCAGCAACAGCAGCATCGTACCACAGCAGGTGAACGCACACACCCATTGCCCACACTTTCGATACCATGTCACTTTCTCGCACATCATACTGCTGCCTTGGACCACACTGCCTCCTGCTCGGCTCTGATGCCAGCCATGCTGGCGATGCTGTTTTGCTGTTGTCCAGGACCTCCACCACCCACACCAGCGCAGTGGCCAGCGCAACCCACGCCGCCGCCGCCGTCCATGGAGGCTGCAGCAGCTGGAGCAGCAGCGGGCGACGGGGCTGGGCTGTCAGCAGAAATGGCAGCACAGTGCCTTTTAGCACAGGCAGAGGAGCTGGAGGCTCTAGAGGTGAGCACATCTGCCCCATTTTAGGTGCAGTGAGCTTGTTAATTCGGTTTTGTGGTGGTGGTTTCGTTCACCTGTTGCTGGGTTGTGTGGTGGCAAGGTCAGTGCTGGCACCCGCAGCAGCGCCGCAATGCTGTGTGGCTAGAGCAATTAGGGCGTGCAAAGCGTGCGCAGCTGCGGTGAGCCCGGTGTGCTTTGAAGGGTGCTGGCAATGGCAAAAGGCAGGAACGTCTCAGCAGCAGCTCTTTGGCAGACGCCCACTTTGCTGCTTTGCCACAGTGTTCTGTATGATAGTGTAGCAGCAGCAGCCATTAACTCGCTGCACCACTGAGCTCAGGTGCATGTGCTGCTGCCGCCATATGGATGCTGCTAGCATGCCAGTCACGGCCATGGCGGTCGCTGCCTGACATTACATGTATGCTGGCTGCAGGCCGTGTGTGCCTCCAGGTGCGGCGCCTATAGCACATGCAGCAATGTCACAAGCTGCGCGCCTGAATCTCTGCCTGTGCGCATGTGTATTGCAAGCAAGTGTGCAATTGACAATTGGCCATGGCAACGCCCATGCCATCACACCCCATGCCCCCCTCACACACCCCACCCCTTACCACAAGCCTCCCCCCCCCCCTCAGGCCATATTTGCCCTGGATGGCGAGTTCCTGAGGCATCCCCCTCCCGCCAGTCACACCACCGCCGCCACCTCCGCCACCCCCCAAGCCTGCAGTGTGGCACTGGAGTGGGCGGGCGTGCTGCCCTCGCCAGCGCGCACGCACTTCACCCTGCCGCCCAGCTACCCGTGCGGAGGGGGGACGCCCTCTGTTGAGCTGGTGCACGGCATGAGCATGGTTGAATTTCCGTCGTGGGCGCAGGCTGGTGTGCTGGCGGCGGCGCGCGGCGCGTGCGCACAGGCGGGTGGGGAGCCAGCGCTGTTTGGCGCCGTGACGGCCGCAAATGAGGTGTGTGTGGGTGGGGGGTGTTGCCTGGTATGTGTGCCTGAGTGGGTGTGGTGGCATGTGGTGCTTGGTTGTGGGGTGTGTGCCTTGTGTTGCACGGGGGTTTGCTTCATGGTGTGTTGGCGAGATGCAGTAGGAGTGGCCTTGTATGGCGCACATGCAAGGTGCATGTTGAGCAATGTCTGTGTGCTGGTGTGCATGGACTGCTGATGTCATCTGGTGCGTATCAAGCCATTTGGCGTGCACTTTCACCTTGGTGTGGTTGCGGCAGCAGCAGCACAACAAGCAGCCCTGTACTGCCCCCCTGGTGGCTGCTTTATGAGCACAAACGTGACTTGTCTGGTACATATGCACACTTCCATCGCCTGCTCAGCGGCTCCTCTCACCCTGGCAACATGTTTCCCGCTGTTTTCGCTCCGCACTGCTCAACTTCAACTTCGTTTTCCGCAAGTATAGTTCCTGCAGAACTGGCCTGCGATCGCAGAGCTGTCCCCTCCCTCGCCCCCGCCGCCACCACCGCCGCCCAGTACAGCACCGGCTCCCGGCCATGCTGCTGCTGAGCACAGTGGCACCGCCAATGGGTGCGAGCTCAGCAAAAGCGGCGCCAGAAGGCACGGCAGCGGCAGCGCCAGCAATGACAATGGTGAAGTTGAAGTAGAAGTTGAAGTAGCAAAGGTGGCATTGGGAGGTGCTGGGGTGGGCGGGGTAGGTGGCAGTGCGGACGCAGAGGAGGACATTATTACGGTCGTCGGCGTGGCCACCGCTGAGGACACCATCAAAAAGGTGTGTAAAAGAGTGTGTTGCACTGTGACTGTGATGTCGCTGCATCATTTTGTTTTGTTGCAAACCCGATAGAGGCTCGTCTAGTTCTCAACTACACTGCCAAGTACCGGTACATCGAAGTAAGTCTAGACCCGGGTGCGGTGTTGGGCATGCCCCATATATTGTCCTTTAGAAGTACTTCGAAGTGCTTCGTCATTGGCTGCGCTTGCTGTGACTGCTGATAGCTGCATTCGGCCAGCTGTGGTGGCACTGCAGCCGTGGCTCACCCCTGACACGCTTTAAGCTTTTGTGCCATGTGGCATGTAGGTTGGGCTCAAGGCTGCCCGTATTGTGCATCTACACTAGTGCATGCTTGGAGTGTGGTGTCTTGAGTCTGCTGAGTGTGCTTTCGCCACCTGCGGTCCACAACATGCCTGTTGGTCTGGCTGTCCATGGTCTGTAAACCTGCTATACTGCCGTGAGAGTGCAACACTTCACAATCATGGTACCATTCAAGGAAACACATCGATGTCGCTCAAGTACTACTTGTGTACTTCTGGCGCGTGGTTTGCGTACTTCTGATGTGTGGGTGTGAAAAGCACGGCTGAGCTGCTGCCAATGTGTTACCAGCACTATTGTTTCAGCACACAGTTATTCCGTTGGCTGCTGCTGCTGCTGGTGCTTCCTGGCAGCAGCCATCACATCTGAGGCACCCCTTGTACAGCTTGTCACACACCACACTTACTGCAGCGCCGCTGTCCCATGTGCCGTTGATGACGTTGGCACAGAGCCGCTTCATTGGCTACTGCTGCTCAGCAGCCACTTTTGAGGAGGGCATGGACCTGTTGGACAAGGTGCGCAGGGAGCACCCCAAGTCTAGGCACATCTGCTGGGCGTGGCTGGGCAGGGGCACGGACACACGGTGCACTGACGATGGCGAGCCAGGTGCATGTTCATATCTCTGATGTCTTGTGATGGGCCACAGCGTGTGTACACACAAACTTCGCATTATATGCCGTATAATGTATGTAAATATAGTGTACATCGCACTTATACTTCCGTAGCACTTTTACCAAGTATAGACACATTTATACGGCATATACGTGGCATATCGCGTTGTCGGGCGTTGAATACGCTGTACCTCCGCACCTGTGTACTGAAGTATAATGTACGTCTACTACAGTAGTAGTAGACAATACCCGGTACGTTATAGCTCACCTGTGATGTCACACTGATGTGACATGGTCACATCACTGGACCTGCCCACTGTCCTCCCTCGCCCGCGCGCATGGAGCTCACGCACACATTGTGCGTCCATGTCCAACCGCTACAAGGGTGTGCATAGCCATGGGTCATAGCGCATATACATTGTACCACAAAAAGTAGTGTGCCACAAATGACCTACCTGCCTGCCAGCACGGCTGACGTCAGTTAGGACTGGCTGGTGATGGCCTGCGTGGGCATGCTGCCAACTCACCAGCTGTGTGTAGCAGTTTCAACATGCTCACTCACTTATCTGGGCTCCTCCTTCCCTACCCACGCGCTGCTGTTGCCGCTGCGTGCGCGCCTTGCCATGCCTGCCACTGACCACCCATCTGCCGAGCAGCCGGCACTGCAGGCCAGCCAATGCTGAGCAGCATAGCGGGCGAGGGCCTGAGCGAGACATTTGTGGCGGTGGTGCGCTACTTTGGAGGCATACTGCTAGGAACTGGCGGGTTGGTTCGCGCGTACGGCGGCACGGCACGTCTGTGCTTGCGAGCGGCGCAGCGGTGAGTGGCCAGTGCTGCTGCGTTTTGTGACAACACGAGCTAGTAACTGTGACAGCACATGGCATGGCCAGTGTAGCTTTGGACGTTCTATATATTTGCACTTGAGGGCGTGCAAGAGCCCATGCCGTGCATGCCAGCACGCTTGTGGCGATGGCACATGCCCGGTAATATATGCGCACGAAAGCACCAAGTTCTCTCAGCAACCAATGTAGTTGTCGGCGCACTACTTTTGAGCCACCAGGAAGCCACACACAGCTGTGTCTGCCAATGTTGTTGTACTCACCAGGGTGAGTTACACCTCAGAACTCCTGGGCCTTTCCTGGTGGCGCTTGAGCACCTGGAAGGGCCAATGGCCCAAGCCACTGCGCCTGCCAACCAGCCAACCTGCACATGTGCAGCTTTCCGCACATGCGCATACTGACCCACATACTGCTTCTAAAGTAACGACCTCATACTTGAAGTACGCGCAAACGGGCCTTGCAAGTACATACGTGCATACTTCAAGTACTTGAAGTACTACAGTAGCACTTGGCAATACTACTATGTAGTAGTGTATAGTATCATACTTCTGAAGTACTACTGTAGTGTATGCAAGCAGGCCTTGCGGCCGCGCGCAAGCTAGTCGCCGCACATGGCGCGTCTGTCACCCCGCGCACCCTCTCCCACCCACCTGCAACACCTGACGCCAACCCGCTTCCCTCCACGCGCCACCCACCCACCACAAACGTCACCCACCCACCACCCCACACATGCCACCCACCCACCACCCCACCCTACAACAGCCAAGTCAAGGTGGCCCGGGCGCGCATCCGGGTGCACGCGCCCATGGCGCACATGGGCGCAGTCTACGCCGCGACTGCGCGCTGCACGCGCGTGAGCGAAGATGTCTCTGCCGACGGCGCCACCATCACGCTCACCGTTGCCGTTGACAGGGCGGCGGCGGCGGATGTGGTGCGGCACGTCGCCGACGCCACGCGGGGGGCGGCGACTGCGCATGTGCTGGGCGCGAGAGGGTGATTGGCGGGGCTGGTGCTCAGCAGCCAGTGAGCAGCTGTTTACGCTCAGCGGGGAGGCAGTCGTGCCTACCGTGCCGCAGCATTTTGTAGGAAGCTGTATGTAGCTGTAAATGTGGTTGTGAAAAGGTGGATGTGGTTTGGTACCTGTTGGCGTGTGTGGCAGCGTGCTGCCGCTGGAGTCGTGCTTGCATGTGGTTGCAGATGGCACAGGCTGTGTGAGTTGTTGCTGGGTGGGCAGTTCTGCACCTGGTGTCCACTGTACCAGGTGCAAACACAGGTCCACACAGTGTTCCAAGACAAAACAGGGGGCACTACAAGCCATGGGCACAACAATGCACATGGCACGGCCTGCGATGGTGTAAAACAGAAATGTTTGCATTTACTCAGAGAAACAATCATGTGTGTGTTGGCTGCCGGCCCGCTGCTCCTGCCGTTACGCCGGTGCAAGTGACGTTGCGCATGCCGCCGAGTGTGCACCCACCCAAAGTAGTGCGCACGCGTTTTAGGGTTATCTCTTTTGTCCAGCACAAAACCCAACCAGCTCAAGAGCTGTGTTGGGCGCTGCCGCCGCCGCGGGGCCGTATGAACGTCGAAGACTGACTCACGTGGCCACCACTGCTGTCAACAGGCTGGTGCTGACTGTACACGGTGTGTTTACATAAAGGCCCCTGCCTCACTTAACCGGCCCAGCCTAGTCTGCACCCCCCCCCCCCCCCCCCCCCCCCCCCCCCCCCCCCCCCCTACACTAGAGCCAGAATTAAGGCTGCCCGGCAGCACACACCGCAAAGTGACGGGAAAAAATGTGTCAATTATTCCGTGTGCTGGCAGCGAAAATGCAGCGAGAAATGGCTAGGGACGCTGCCGTTTTTTTCCCTCACCGCAAGCTCCCCATAACCCATACAAGCCTCCCTTCAACCCTGCTACTTGCTCCTTGCTGCTGAGCACACACACACGCAAGTGCCATCTGGCTATTGCGCTGTCTGTGCTGAGCACTGCGTTATGCTGCTGCTGGTGCCCTGTGCTGATCTCGCCCCACTACAGGCGCCGCCCCTGCATCTGCTTCTCCTTGGCCTCGCGCAGCGCCTGGGCACACACAAATGCACACATGAAAATGACAAAGTAGGGGTTATAAGTACATGTGTAACACATTGCGTATACTACTAATATATATGCACACATATACGAAGGATGTGCTACTTCAGCAGAAGGTCAGTAGTAGTGTTTGTATGTTCCTAATATGATGCAACTGCAGCAGGCTGGGCTTGTGTGTGAACAGGATGAAAATACTCGTGTAGCGGAAACATGCGGCATCATGCTGCCAGTGTAATACCCGCTGTATTACAGCATGGGACAATTGACGAGCGGTGACATTGTCTGCTTGGCTCCGCTCGTGTAGCATGCTTGGCAATAAACTGCAGCCGCAGCCTCAAAGCACCGGCAAGCGTGTCCATGTCAGTCAGTCGAAAATCATGTGCTGCACTGGTGCTCTCCCCCCCGCTCAAGCAAGGACACGCCACTGAATAAACTTGCAAACACATCCACGCCGGTTCCGCAGCAGCCACCAGCACCGCCAAAACACCAAAGCCAACGCCTTTTTTCAGTCTTGCTACTGCCGCTGCTGCCATGCCGCACTGTGCCGCGATAACCCACCTGTATCTTCTCCATCCTCTCCGCGTGCTTGCGCAGCGCCTCCTCCGCCCGCAGCGCGCGCCTCGCCTCCGCCTCCGCCTTAAGCACCTCTGCACTCGCAGTCACCGGCACGGCGCCAGCGCCAACGCCGCCGCCCGCCACCGACACCGAAGGCGACCGTCCCGCCTTACCTGCCCTCGCGGCCGCACTTGAAGTTACAGCAGTTGAAGTCGCAGTAGTTGACGTAGCGGCCGCGGGCGGCGTGGGGGGAGCCCCGCCCGGCCCCTGCAGCCTTGGCGTGCTCATGTCCGTGGTGGAGGCTTCAGACGCGTCGTCACCGTTGTCAAAGCTCGAGCGAGGCTTATCCATGCCAGCGCGCAGCTTGTCAAAGCTGGCGCGGGGCTTGGCGAGCGTTGACAGCAGCGCCGCCGCCGCCCCTCCCGCCGGCCCCGTCTGCGTCGACGCACCCGCGCGCCCGGGCGATGGCGACGGGCCGCGGGAAGACGTGCGGGAGCGCGCGCCGGCAGCACGCCCCGCCGCAGCGGCATTGGTCGCGGCTGTTGCCAGCAGCGCC